>CM038147.1:564616884-564901088 GCA_021437245.1 Aegilops speltoides
TTTTTCTTTTTATTTCATTTGGAGACTACGGAACCTTGTTGGCACTTTTTGTTATTTGGATAATAAGATGGCCGTATGCATCTTTCTGATGCAGAGGCCGGGGAGCCCCCCCTTTTCGAAAAAAAATCACTACAAATAGGTTTACTCCACGCCTACAAGTAACATGAAAACAAGACATGACCACTGCCAGGTGGAATTCTGGAGATTGCCAGCAAGGTGATCACATCCGCAAGGACTCCACGCTATCGAAACTGCAGCCACTTTGAACTCGGAGAGCTGATATGGTGACGACTCCACAGAACCTGGACAAACAGGACCAAAATGTAACGCAGACATCACTGAAGATTTTGTGGACAATTGGTGAATAGTAAATCAATAGTTTAACGAGCTTAGAGGAACAAAGTTTTAGGTACTTAGGTAGTATCACAGAATAGCATAATATTGATCTCAACTGAACTTAAAACATGTGACTACAAACAGACACTCACTTCATTGTGCACACCATTGTAAGTTGGAATAGATGGCCAGAGAGAGGCACGTGATCCCCTAAAGGAATCAGTCCTGAAAAACTCATGCAAAACTGGTACCTTTGTTCTGCAGGAGTTCATTTACTGCCTAGGCACACTCTAGCATTTTAAAGAAAAACTTCTACTTAAAGAAAAGAAAGAAACTAGGGTGCTACCAGATAAGCACTCCATTGATCTTATGAGGTTGATTTCAGATAAAACAACATCACATGATAAAATCCCAGTTGCATGTGAGAACAAGCTCTTCTTATTTAGAGTAGTGACTTAGGATCTTACTTGTGACCATACCAGTTGTTTATCTCAAAACATAACTGCACGATAAAATTATACATCTGAAGAGACTAAAAGAGCTGTACAAAATGAGCTGTCCTTAACTGGAATGATTTTTCTCGAGGTGAAATAATCCAATGTAAACTAGATATAAAGTTGTATTCATTCTGCTTTATCTTGATCACCAAAACTACTCCTCGAAAATAATTATAATGACCTGCGGTTTTAAGTGATTCCATGTGGATTCATGCATAAGTTACTCATAGTGTACATGATCATTTCTCTTACTAACCCCTTTCTCTTAAAAAGGCGATCAAAACAAACAAGACCAGAAACACAATTATTTTCCCGAGCTTTCTTAGTTTTCCCTTGAGCCATGAGCACAAGAAATTAAACACTATCAAATCCAACAAGAATTACGTATTGCCATAATGAACATGAAGCAATAGACAAGCCATGTGATAATTATGAAGGGAAGGAGATAACTTGGAAGAAATAGAAACCTTACAACTTCATATTCTCCTTGAAGACAATAATGATGGTGGGAAGTTGATATATGTGTATGTCTCATACTTAAGATACTGCGGTTTGTCATAAATCCTCTGAAGTTGCAACGTCTTGACATCCAATGAGAAACATCCAAGAAGTGGATTCTCCAGAGATGAGGCTTCTATCCTTGTCAAGAACAAGTACCTCTGTGTTGCATCTCTGATAAAATATTTGTACCGTGAATCTAGTGAAATTGTTTTCTCCATCACCCACTGGCTGGGACTCTCACCTTTGTGCTGTGCAACCATATAGCTGAGATCGGATGAAGTTTCACCGTGGAAACCAAATATCCCAAGCCTGCCTTCCCCTGCCTCCACAATGGCTATGCCAACCTTGCTCCATTTTTTGCGCGGGAGGTCAGCAATGGAGAACTCCATCTTCCTGGTGTCAAGCAAGAGCAACTGTTTCCTCCCGAACTCCACCCAGTCCCAGTAGAAGCAGCCATAAGCATAATGGCGGCTGAGAATAAAAGGGTGGACCCGTGACATCTCGGCCATGTCGCGCTCGCCAAGGCCCAAATCACTCCAAGCCTTGGATGCAATGGCTTGCCATTGTCCCGTGCTCGACGAGAAAACGAACGCAGCCAAACTAGTTATGCAGTGTGCCACCAAGATCACCCCGAATGCCATCTCTCCATCCGCTGCCTCCTTGACGAGGGGAACGAGGAAGGGCTTGCACCAGGCCGGGCGTACCATGGGGAATGGGCGCTCAAGCAAAGCGGCTAGGTCGTTAGTTACCGGGGGGAGCAGGTCGTACCCCCGGTGCAATGGGTCGCACATCGCGAGATCTCTGAAGACCGGTGCAAGGGCCCACTCTTCTTGCCGGAGGTCGCGGGCGAGGAGGACGCGGCCATCACGAATGTCCTGCACGGCCCAGTGGCACCGGGAGGGGATAAAGGAGAAGAAGAAGCCGGCGGCATGGGCGAGTGCGTGGGCAGCGGGCGCGGAGGGGTGAGGCGGCATGGTGGGACGAAACATGCCGCCGCCCTGGAGGAACCCGAGGATTGATGGTGCGTGGAGGCGGCGGAATCTGCGGAGGAAGGAGTCGTCGGTGGTGAGTCGGTAGAAGGAGACGCAGGCGACGGAGGCACGGACGAGGTCTTCGGGGGCAGCCGGAGGAAGACCTCGGCAAGGAGGTGGTCGGGGAGGTCCGTCCGAGGCGATGCCATCTCCTGACGGCCGACAGAAGAGGATATCACCGGGGAACCGTCAACCAGATGTCCAGATGGGAAGAGGAGGTGCCGGCGGCGGCGGCTGTGTGGGCAGTGCGGGTGCTTGAGTTGGAGAGTTTTGATGCCGAATTGGGCTTTAGTCCGTAGCGCTGTGTAAGAGCATCTCCAGCCGCCCCCCAGGACACCTTTTTAGGCTTGGTTTTAGGCTCGGACGGCGCTTTTTGCCAAAAAATGGCCCACCCACGCCCAGCACCCCCCAGGACGTCAAAATAGCACCGGCAAACCCAGGCAAAACCCGACGCGCTGGGGGGCTCTTGGGGGCGTCGGTGGAAGTTTCGCGAATCGTGTCTCACCACATGTCTTATGTCATGGCCCACTTAATCGTTCTCCTCACAAACTTTTGCTTGGGGTGGGATGTGACTGGAAAGATGTCATCTTTATTTCGCCGAATTTCGCCGGATGACCCCAAGACACCAACTTTTTTGGTTCGGTGGTTTTCTTTGGGGTGCCAATGGCTGGAGATGCTCTAACGGGCCATTTTGAGCCAGAAAAAAGGCTTAAAATGTTGGAATACTCCACAAGGGGCTAACATTTTATAAACAAAAAAAACAATAGCGACTAGCTCCGCACGTCCAGCCCACATGCACCGCATGGCTAGGCTTCGTGCGTTGTACTCTCTCCTATCCCCTCTACTTCTCTCGAAGCAAATTTCCTCTCGCAACAAATGCGGGAGACCGCTATTCAATCGTAGACGTATACATTTTGACTACAACTCGAGCCAACAGGATGAAATTCAATCAAAACAAGCGGATTTCATGTAAACACGTCTGTATTTCACATAAGCATGACGATTCATTACATTTACATCAAAGCGGTCCTAGTCCGGCTCTGGAGGTATAATTAATACCTAATCTAAATGGTCGCCGACGCCCGTTTCCCGCATTCGGCCATGAGCCCCGAGAACTAAAGTTTCACCACCTCCAGTTCCGTCTCGGCGCTCTCCAGCTCCGCCTCCATAACCTCCACCTCCGAAGGCCCGAGAAGTGAAGTTGTCTGCCTCCATGTCGCCGCCAAGCGACTAATAGCCTGACGATGTTGAGCCCACTAAGCTTGGCATTGACGGGAAGGGAGGAGCAGTAGCCTTAAGGGACACAAGGGGCAGCGATCTACTGTGCAATATTCTTCCTCGCTGCCGGCGGCGCTCGTCTACGTGTCAACTTCATGGTCATCACGGTGGGGCGCGGACTCTGCGATGTCCTCCTTGTCTTCGGTCTCGCCGAATACCACCTCGTCGCTCTTCTTTTAGGCGGCTTCCACCTCCGCCACCCGTTGGCGGTACCGCCAGCAGGCGAGGCGAATCTCGTGGGCGGAGTGGTAGGACTCGAGCAGCACCTCCTGCTCCATCAGGTCCGCGTCCGGCACGACTGCCCTGCCGACGGTGAGCTGCTCCTCCACCTGCATGTGCTTCTGAAGGAGATGGTTGTTGTAGGCGGCATTGGTCTGCGCCTCCCGGAACTGCTCCTCCCACTCCTCCCGCACCATGTCCATGTAATGGGCACGGGCCTTGATACTTCCCGAACGTATCTACTTTTTAAAACACTTTAGCTCTTATTTTGGACTCTAATTTACGTGATTTGAATGGAATTAACCCGGATTGACGCTGTTTTTAGCATAATTTATGTGGTGTTGTTTTTGTGCAAAAATAAAAGTTTTCGGATTGGGCTGAAAATTTATGGAGAATATTTTCAGAATAAATAAAATATACTGGAGAAAAGAATTACCAGAGGGGGGCCACCAGGACACCACAAGCCCAGGGGGCACGCCTAGTAGGGCTTGTGGGCCCCTGGCAGCTCCGGCAACCTAAATTGAACTCCATAAATACATATTCGTCCGAAAAAAATCAGAGAGAAGGAATCATCGTGTTTTACGATATGGAGCCGCCGCCACCTCGTGTTCTTCATCGGGAGAGCTGGTCTGGAGTCCGTTTGGGACTCCGGAGGCTGGAATTCGTCGCTGTCGTCAGCATCAACCCTCCTTCATAACCAATTTCATGATGCTCACCGCGGGGAGTGAGTAATCCTTCGTAGGCTTGCTGGACGGTGATGGGGTTGGAGGAGATTGTTATGTAATCGAGTCAATTTGTTATGGCTTGATCCTTAGTATCCACTATGTTTTGAGATTGATGTTTCTATGACTTTGCTATACTTATTGCTTGTTATACACACCTATTATGTGTTATGATCCGCATACCCAAGGTGACAATAATTGAGATTCTTTCCGGTGATTACCGTGGTTTAAGGAGTTAATGTATTCATTATGTGTTAATGCTCTGTTTCAGTTTTCTATTAAAAGGAGGTCTTAATATCCCTTAATTTCCTTATGGACCCCGCTGCCACGGGAGGGTAGGACAAAAGATGTCATGCAAGTTTTATCATAAGCACGTATGAGTATATAGGAATACATGCATACATTACATTCATGAATTGGAGCTATTGTGCACCGTTGTAGGTTGTGATTGTTATATGATTGTCAGAAGGAGAGAGAGGGAGATTCGTGGAATTGTTGATATATTGCTTGATCCTCGTGGGCATATATATAGGAGTACATGGTCATCTTGGAGTACAAGGCAAGCCAGAATAATTCCTAGTCTATCCTATGTTTCCAATCTAATCAATATACTCAACATCCTCCCGCAGTCACAATGGTAATGTCGGAGACGGTGAGACTGGAGAAGAATCCGAAGGCAAGCCGACGGACTCCCCCCCTCCCATAGTCGTAACGGTCGATGCATCGCGAAAATCGTGGCTGGAGTGGAAACCGACGAGGTTGCTTAAGTAAAGCGGTAGCCCTTTGTGCCGTTTGTTGAGGCAGCCGAGAGCGTGGGTGTTGTAGCCGTGGTCAAGGTAGCCATGCAAAGAACGCCGTAGTCGATGTCAAGTCGGGGTTGCAGGTGTCGAGGAAGTCACCGTGGAGCCGTGGGCACAAGGAGGCGCCGAGTTAGTCATGGGCGCAGTGGTGTCGAAGTAGCGATGCGTCGGGAAGAGGACGTTGTTGACGACGCGTCGCGCCGGGTTTGCCAAGCTCCGGGACACATCATAGATGAAGGCATGCATCGGTGTTGCCAGCTGCGGGCATGCGTAGATGGACGAAGACGAAGTTGACGAAGCGCCGCACCAGGCTTGCCAGGCCGGGGAAACGTCGTGGACAAAGGCATGCATCGGTCTTGCCAGCACCGGGCATGCGTAGACTGGGATCTGCATGAGTTGTGCACCATGTTAGAGAAGTCGGAGAAGCCTGCAAAGAAGGACACGATGACGGTTGCGGTGCCAATCAGCGCAGGGTGATGTCGCCGCGATTGTCGAAGTAGATGAAGTGGTCGCGGTAGATGACGGAGAAGCTGGCGACAGACTGGTGTTGCTGGATGAAGACGAAGGGGGTGGACGGGTGGTGGTGGCTGCTACGACGGTAGCAGCGGCGGCGGCGGCCTAACGGCAGCAGTGGCGGCTAGATTAGGAGAGCGATGGCCGTGCTCAAAGTAGGCGAGGAGCACGACAGCGTGATGAAGACCGACACGGACGGTGGCGTTCCTGAAGGAAATGTGCCCTAGAGGCAATAATAAAGTTATTATTCATTTCCTTAATTCATGATAAATGTTTATTATTCATGCTAGATTTGTATTAACCGGAAAGTTAGTACATGTGTGAATACATAGACAAAACATATAGTCCCTAGTATGCCTCTACTTGACTAGCTCGTTAATCAAAGATGGTTATGTTTCCTAACCATTGACATGTGTTGTCATTTGATAAACGGGATCACATCATTAGGAGAATGATGTGATGGACATGACCCATCCGTTAGCTTAGCATTATGATCGTGTTAGTTTCATTGCTACTGCTTTCTTCATGACTTATACAAGTTCCTCAGATTAAGAGATTATGCAACTCCTGAATACCGGAGGAAAACTTTGTGTGCTACCAAACGTCACAATGTAAAAGGGTGATTCTAAAGGTGCTCTACAAGTGTCTCCGAAGGTGTTTGTTGGGTTGGTGTAGATCGAGATTAGGATTTGTCACTCCGTGTTTCGGAGAGGTATCTCTGGGCCCTCTCGGTAATACTCATCACTATAAGCCTTGCAAGCATTGTGACTAATGAGTTAGTTACAGGATGAAGTAGTATGGAACAAGTAAAGAGACTTACCGGTAACGAGATTGAACTAGGTATGATGATACCGATGATTGAATCTCGGGCAAGTAACATACCGATGACAAAGGGAAAAACGTATGTTGTTATGCGGTTTGATCGAAAAAGATCTTCGTAGAATATGTAGGAGCCAATATGGGCATCCAGGTTCCACTATTGGTTATTGACCAGAGAGGTGTCTCGGTCATGTCTACATAGTTCTCGAACCCGTAGGGTCCGCACGCTTAACGTTCGTTGACTATATAGTATTATATGAGTTATGTATGTTGGTGACCGAATGTTGTTCGGAGTCCCGGATGTGATCACGGACATGACAAGGAATTCCAGAATGGTTCGGAGATAAAGATTGATATATGAGATAATAGTGCTTGGTCTTCGGAAGGGGTTCTGGATGTTTCCCGAAATGTTTGGGTACAAGAACACTTTATTAGGCCCAAAGGGGAAAGCCCACAAAGTTTTTGGAATGCGCAAAAGGAAGTTTTTCGGAGTCCGGGGGCCAGACGCCAGGGTCCTTGGCGTCTGGGTCCAGACGCCAGGAACCCTGGCTTCTGGCCCTGGAGTCTGAGAAGGACTCTTGCCTTTCGGGTGAAACCAACTTTGTGGAGGCTTTTACTCCAAGTTTAGACCCTAAGGCTCAACATATAAATAGAGGGGCAGAGCTAGCACCCAAGACACATCAAGAAGCACCAAGCCGCGTGCCGGCAATCCCGCCCCCTCTAGTTTATCATCTGTCATAGTTTCTGTAGTGCTTAGGCGAATTTCTGCGGAGATTGTTCTTCACCAACACCGTCACCATGCCGTCGTGCTGCCGGAACTCATCTACTACTTCGCCCGTCTTGTTGGATCAAGAAGGCGAGGACGTCATCAAGCTGAATGTGTGCTAAACGGGAGGTGCCGTACGTTCGGTACTTGATCGGGCGGATTGTGAAGGTCTACAACTATATCAACCGCATTGATAAACGCTTCCGCTTAGCGATCTTCAAGGGTATGAAGATACACTCCCCCTCTCGTTGCTATGCATCCCATAGATAGATCTTGCGTGATCGTAGGAAATTTTTTGAAATTACTGCGTTCCCCAACAGTTCCCACGTCAAGGGAGATGGTATGGCGCATACCACGGGCGGTCGATGCATGGTGATGGTGGAGTGGACCGTGGGCCGCGGCGCTATGGCTGGAGGGGCGACGGAGCGATTGCTGGCAGGTCGGGGCGACGATCGATGACCTCGGGGCAACGGCAGGGACCGCGGGCCGCGGTGCTACGGCCCAAATGGGCGGCGCAACGGTGGCACCCAGGTCAGTGTAACCGCGGGAACGGTCTTTGGACGGCGGCATGGACCACGTGCCACGCTCGCTGAGGCCCGAAGGGGTGACGCAGCGGCGGCGCGAGGGTCGGTGCAGCCACGGGACGACATGGAGCAGTTCTCCTCGGGGCGGCGGTGGACCACGGGCCGCAGCACTACGGCCTGAAGGGGTGATGCAGCAGTGACACGGGTTGGTGCAGCCGGGAGAAGAACCACAGGACGGCTGCGTTGCGGCCCAATGGGGCGACACAACGGCAGCCCGTTGCTCGATCGATGGAGGAGCACTGTACTCAAGACGATCTTCACGGTTCCAATGAAGGCACACAGACGGCTGATCCGATCGCGCGCGCCACGAATGGTGCGGGTCGCGTACGCTCGGGTGATCAGTCCAAGCGTCCGCGAAATTGAAGTGTCCGCTTGGCGTGAGTGAGACGAAAGTGGCAGACGGAGCCCACGGCCATGAGGCAGTAGCGGCGTATGTCCACGCGGCCGGATGAGCCAACAGTGCGCGCCCATGGACAGGAGCACAAGCACACCCGCACGTGGTGCAACGCATACAAGCATAAAAAACCCAGCATGGGATACATGGTCCGCGTGGGGGACGATGGTCCGGTGCACGACCACCACACTAGTGCACGCGTTGCATGCGTGAACCTGGGGAGCCCGCAACTAACCCGGGCGAAGGCGGAAGTCGATGGAGGCCGTGATTTGATCAAGGCGGGGACGACCAGCACACAGCAATGTGGTCGCGCGGATGGCGGCCTTTACGGGCCGCCGCGTGTCGCAGACGGCCGCATCAAAGAAAAGGTCGGTGTAGTCGACGCTGGTGTCAAAGTAGAGGCGCACGAGGATAGGCAAGCGGCGGCGGCGACGCAAATGAATCAAGCATAGATCAGAAAATAAAAAGAACACCGATCAAGATGACCAGCGAGAGAGAGAAAAACTCGAAGCAAGGGCTCGGGAAAAAGACTCTCTAGGGCTGCCTATCAACACGACCGGTGAACGAACCCTAGGTACGGGCGGCGCGGTCCCTGACGATGGTCATGGAGGCCGACCACCCCGGGGGCGGCGCGCGGGTGGAGAAGAGGTGGCGGCTAGGGTTTAGGATCGAGGTAAGGCTGATACATGTTAGAAGGGAGAGAGGGAGATTGGTGGAATTGTTGATATATTGGTTGAGCCTCGTGGGCATATATTGTTGGGGAAAACGGTAATTTCAAAAATTTCCTACGATCATGCAAGATCTATCTAGGTGATGCATAGCAACGGGGGGAGAGTGTGTCCACGTACCCTCGTAGACCGAAAGCGGAAGCGTTGAGTAACGCGATTGATGTAGTCGAACGTCTTTGCGGTCCAACCGATCAAGTACCGAATGCACGGCACCACCTCGATCTGCACACGTTCAGCTCGGTGACGTCCATCAAACTCTAGATCCAGCTGAGGCCGAGGGAGAGTTCCGTCAGCATTACGGCGTGGTTAGGGATGGCAATGGGGCCCCATACCCGCCAAACCCATGGGGATTTCATCTATTAGGGGTTGGAGATGGGTGAAAAACATCCCCATGGGGATATTTACCAAACTATTTTATTCCCCATAGGGTACAACGGGGATGGGGACGATATCCTATTCCCCTGACCTAATACCCATCGGGGACCTGGTTAGTAACTGTGATACTGCGGCCAACCTTAAAATATTCACAAACAAACTTGTGAAAACAAAAAAAGCTCTAAAAAGCCCTTAAACCTATCTCACATCCTCACCTCAGCTGCCACCATGACCAAGAAGTCAATACAACCTAGATAGGCATTAGCAGGACAAGGACAACACCATGAATGTATGTTGATTATAGGGTGTCATATTATGTATATGAGTATTTGTTTATGGGGATGGGGACCCTAATGGGGCCCCGTTCCCCAGTGGGGCATGGGTATGGGGAAATTTCATCCCCGATCTTGTAAACGGGGAAGGGGATGGGATGATAGGGAATAGATGGGGATGGAGATGGTGTAGGTATCCCCATAGGGGATTGTCCCCATTGCCATCCCTAGGCGTGGTGACGGTGATGATGAAGTTACCGGCGCAGAGCTTCGCCTAAGCACTACGACAATATGACCGAGGTGGAAAACTGTGTAGGGGGGCACCGCACACGGCTAAAGATCAACTTGTGTGTCCTTGGGGTGCTCCCCTCCCTCGTATATAAAGGAGGGAGGGAGGAGGCGGCCGGCCTAGGGCGCGCGCCAAGCATAGGGAGTCCTACTAGGACTCCCAAGTCCTAGTAGGATTCCCTTTCCTATTCGGAGTAGGAGAGAAAGAAAGAGAGGGAGAGGGAGAAGGAAATTAAGGTGGGCTGCACCCCCACCCCTTTTCCAATTCGGTTTGGGCAGGGGGGGCGTGCGCCACCTCTTCACCCTTCTCCCCCTCTCTTCACTAAGGCCCATTACTTCTCCCGGTGAATTCCCGTAACTCCCCGGTGCTCCAAAAAAATACCTAAATCACTCGGAACCATTCCGATGTCCGAATATAGCCTTCCAATATATCGATCTTTACGTCTCGACCATTTTGAGACTCCTCGTCATGTCCGTGATCTCATCCAGGACTCTGAACAACCTTTGGTACATCAAATCACATAAACTCATAATACCAATCTTCATCAAACGTTAAGCGTGCGGACCCTATGGGTTCGAGAACTATGTAGACATGACCGAGAAACATTTCCAGTCAATAACCAATAGTGGAACCGGGATGCTCATATTGGTTCCTACATTTTCTACAGAGATCTTTATCAGTCAAACCGCATAACAACATACGTTGTTCCCTTTGTCATCGGCATGTTACTTGCGCGAGATTCGATCGTCGGTATCATTATACCTAGTTCAATCTTGTTACTGGCTAGTCTCTTTACTCGTTCCATAATGCTTCATCCTGCAACTAACTCATTACTCACATTGCTTGCATTGCTTATAGTGATGAGCATTAGCGAGAGGGCCCAGAGATACCTCTTCAAAACATGGAGTGACAAATCCTAATCTCGATCTATGCCAACCCAACAAACACCTTCAGAGACACCTCTAGAGCATATTTATAATCACCCATTTACGTTGTGACGTTTGATAGCACACAAGGTGTTCCTCCGGTATTCGAGAGTTGCATAATCTCATAGTCTGAGGAACATGTATAAGTCATAAAGAAAGCAGTAGCAATGAAACTGTAACGATCATAGTGCTAAGCTAACGGATAGGTCATGTCAATCACATCATTCTCCTAATAATGTGATCCCGTACAACAAATGACAACACATGTCTATGGTTAGGAAATATAACCATCTTTGATTGATGAGCTAGTCAAGTAGAGGCATACTAGGGACAATATGTTTTGTCTATGTATTGACACATGTAGTAAGTTGCCGGTTAATACAATTCTAGCATGAATAATAAACATTTATCATGAAATAAGGAAATAAATAATAACTTTATTATTGCCTCTAGGGCATATTTCCTTCAGTCTCCCACTTGCACTAGAGTTAATAATCTAGTTCACATCGCCATGTGATTTAACACCAATACTTCACATCTGTATGTGATTAATACCCATTGTTCACATCGCCATGTGACCAACACCCAAAGGGTTTACTAGAGTCAATAATCTAGTTCACAACGCTATGTGATTAACACCCAAAGAGTACTAAGGTGTGTTCATGTTTTGCTCGTGAGAGAAGTTTAGTCAACGGCTCTGTCACAATCAGAGCCGTATGTATTTTGCAAATATTCTATGTCTACAATGCTCTGCATGGAGCTACTCTAGCTAATTGCTCCCACTTTCAATATGTATCCAGATTGGGACTTAGAGTCATCTGGATCAGTGTAAAAGTTTGCATCGACGTAACTCTTTACGACGAACTCTTTATCACCCCCATCACCGATAAACATTTCCTTAGTCCTCACTAAGGATAATTTTGACCGTTGTCCAGTGATATACTCTTAGATCACTATTGTACCCCCTTTCCAAACTCAAAGGTACACAATAAGTCTGGTACACAGCACAGCATACTTTATAGAACCTATGACTGTGGCACAGGGAATGACTTTCATTCTCTTTCTATCTTCTGCCTTGGTCGGGCTTTGAGTCTTACTCAACTTTACACCTTGTAATACAAACAAGAACTCCTTCTTTGACTGATCCATTTTGAACTCTTTCAAAAACTTGTCAAGGTATTTACTCATTGAAAAATCTTATCAAGCGTCTTGATCTACCTCTATAGATCTTGATGCCAATATGTAAGCAGCTTCACCGAGGTCTTTCATAGAAAAACTCTTATTCAAGTATCCTTTTATGCTATTCAGAAATTCTATATCATTTCCAATCAACAATATGTCATCCACATATAATATTGAAAATGCTACAGAGCTCCCACTCACTTTCTTGTAAATACATGCTTTTCCAAAAGTCCGTATAAAACCATATGCTTTGATCACACTATCAAAGCGTTTATTCCAACTCCGAGAGGCTTGCACCAGTCCATAAATGGATCGCTGGAGCTTGATGACGTCCCTCGTGCTCTTGATCCAGTTGAGGACAAGGGTGAGTTCTGTCAGCATGACGGCATGGTGACGATGATGATGATGCTACCGGCGTAGGGCTTCGCCTAAGCACTACGATGGTATGATCGAGGTGTGTAACGGTGGAGGGGGGCACCGCACACGGCTAAGAGAAACTTGTGTGTTCTAGGGTGCCCCCCTGCCCCCATATATAAAGGAGCAAGGGGGGAGGCCGGCCGACCCCTAGGGCGCGCCCCGAGAGGGGAGTCCTACTAGGACTACTAGTCCTATAGTAGGATTCCACTACAAGGGAGAGAGGGGGAAGGAAGGAGAGGGAGAGGGAGTAGGAAAGGGGGGCGCCCCCCCCCCCTTCGATTGTCCTATTCGGACTCCAAGGGGGAGGGGCGCGGCCTGCCCTGGACGCCCTCCTATCTCTCCACTAAGGCCCATGGTGGCCCATTAGTTCCCCCGGGGGGTTCCGGTAACCGCTCCGGCACTCCGATTTACCCGAAATATCCCGGAACTCTTCCGGTGTCCGAATAACACGGTCTAATATATAAATCTTTATGTCTCGACCATTTTGAGACTCCTCGTCACGTCTGTTATCTCATCTGGGACTCCAAACAAACTTCGGTTATCAAAAACACATAACTCATAATACATATTGTCATCCAGCGTTAAGCGTGCGGACCCTACGGGTTCGAGAACTATGTAGACATGACCGAGACACATCTCTGGTCAGTGACCAATAGTGGAACCTGGATGCTCATATTGGCTCCTACATATTCTACGAAGATCTTTGTCGATCAAAACGCGTAACAACATATGTTGTTCCCTTTGTCATCGGTATGTTACTTGCCCGAGATTCAATCGTTGGTATCATCATACCTAGTTCAATCTCTTTATCGGCAAGTCTCTTTACTCGTTCCATAATACTTCATCCCGCAACTAACTCATTAGTCAATATGCTTCCAAGGCTTATAGTGATGAGCATTACCGAGAGGGCCCAGAGATACCTCTCCGATACACGGAGTGACAAATCCTAATCTCGATCTATGCCAACCCAACAAACACCTTCGGGGACACATGTAGAGCATCTTTATAGTCACCCAGTTACGTTGTGACGTTTGATAGCACACAAGGTGTTCCTCCGGTATTCGAGAGTTGCATAATCTCATAGTCTGAGGAACGTGTATAAGTCATGAAGAAAGCAGTAGCAACAAAATTGTAACGATCATAATGCTAAGCTAACGGATGGGTCTTGTCCATCACATCAATCTCCTAATGATGTGATCCTGTTCATTAAATGACAACACATGTCTATGGTTAGGAAACATAACCATCTTTGATTAACGAGCTAGTCAAGTAGAGACATACTAGGGTCACTATGTTTTTTCTATGTATTCACACATGTACTAAGTTTCCGGTTAATACAATTATAGCATGAATAATAAATATTTATCATGATATAAGGAAATATAAATAACAACTTTATTATTGCCTCTAGGGCATATTTCCTTCAGTCTCCCACTTGCACTAGAGTCAATAATCTAGTTCACATCGCCATGTGATTTAACATCAATAGTTCACATTTGTATGTGATTAACACCCATAGTTCACATCGCCATGTGACCAACAACCAAAGGGTTCTCTAGAGTCAATAATCTAGTTCACATTGCTATGTGATTAACACCCAAAGAGTACTAAGGTGTGATCTGGTTTTGCTTATGAGAGAAGTTTAGTCAACGGGTCTATCACATTAAGAGCGGTATGTATTTTGTAAATATTCTATGTCTACAATGCTCTGCATAGAGCTACTCTAGCTAATTGCTCCAACTTTCAATATGTATCCAGATTGAGACTTAGGGTCATCTGGATCAGTGTAAAAGCTTGCATTGACGTAACTCTTTATGACGAACTCTTTATCACCCCCATCACCGAGAAACATTTCCTTAGTCCTCACTAAGGATAATTTTGACCGCTGTCCAGTGATCTACTCTTAGATCACTATTGTACCCCCTTGCCAAACTCATGGCAAGGTACACAATAGGTCTGGTACACAGCACAACATAGTTTATAGAACCTATGACTGTGGCATAGGGCATGACTTTCATTCTCTTTGTATCTTCTGTCGTGGTCGGGCTTTGAGTCTTACTCAACTTTACACCTTGTAATACAGACAAGAACTCCTTCTTTGATTGATCCATTTTGAACTCTTTCAAAAACTTGTCAAGGTATTTACTTATTGAAAAAAAATCTTATCAAGCGTCTTGACCTATCTCTATAGATCTTGATGCCCAATTTGTAAGCAGCTTCACCTAGGTCTTTCATTGAAAAACTCTTATTCAAGTATCCCTTTATGCTATCCAGAAATTCTGTATCATTTCCAATCAATAGTATGTCATCCACATATAATATTAGAAATGCTACAGAGCTCCCACACACTTTCTTGTAAACACAGGCTTCTCCAAAAGTCCGTATAAAACCATATGCTTTGATCACACTATCAAAGCGTTTATTCCAACTCCGAGAGGCTTGCACCAGTCCATAAATGGATCGCTGGAGCTTGCACACTTTGTTAGCACCCTTTGGATCGACAAAACCTTCTGGTTGCATCATATACAACTCTTCTTCCAGAAATCCATTCAGGAACGCAGTTTTGAAATCCATCTGCCAAATTTCATAATCATAAAATGCGGCAATTGCTAACATGATTTGGACAGACTTAAGCATCGCTACGGCTGAGAAAGTCTCATCGTAGTCAACTCCATGAACTTGTCGAAAACCTTTGGCAACAAGTCGAGCTTTGTAGACAGTAACATTACCATCTGCGTCGGTCTTCTTCTTAAAGATCCATTTATTTTCTGTGGCTTGCCAATCATTGGGCAAGTCCAACAAAGTCCACACTTTGTTCTCATACATGGATCCCATCTCAGATTTCATGGCCTCAAGCCATTTCGTGGAATCTGGGATCATCATCGCTTCCTCATAGTTCGTAGGTTCACCATGGTCTAGTAACATGATTTCCAGAAAAGGATTACCGTACCACTCTGGTGTGGATCTTACTCTGGAAGACCTACGAGGTTCGGTAGCAACTTGATCTGAAGTTTCATGATCACCATCATTAACTTCCTCACTAATTGGTGTAGGAATCACTGGAACTGATTTCTGTGATGAACTACTTTCCAATAAGGGAGAATGTTGGGGATATAACTATTAGTATAACCCGCCCAGGAGGGGCCGGGTTATACCTATGGCGATTCATCAAATGAAGCCCACGAGGATGTTAAAGATGGTGGTTTAGTCAAGGGCCCAAGGCCAAAAGGCGACTTAAGGCCCATAAGGGTAAACCGCCATATATGTAAAGACTTGTATTGTAAGGCATGTAAAGATAGTCACCGAGCCGGACACGTTATCTATGAGCCGACCGGGACTCCGTGAGCCGCTGGGTGTCGACCTGTGTATATAAAGGGACAACCCGGCGGTGGTTCAGGACAAGAAACAATAGATCGAAGCTAGGTCAAGCGGATTCGCTCCCTGGTAATCGAGACATAAGCAATACCACCTCAAACTAGATTCGGCCTTTACCTTCACCGCAAGGGGCCGAACCAATATAAACTCTCGTGTCCTTTGTCCCGTTTTAACCCATTTAAGCTACCTAGTTGCGATGGCTCCACGACTAAGTCCTTTTTGCTAGGACATCTGCCATGACCTTTCCACGACAGAGAAGGTACAATTACCTCATCAAGTTCTACTTTCCTCCCACTCACTTCTTTCAAGAGAAACTCCTTCTCTAGAAAGGATCCATTCGTTGCAAGATTTTGCCTTCGGATCTGTGATAGAAGGTGTACCCAACAGTTTCCTTTGGGTATCCTATGAAGACACACTTCTCTGACTTGGGTTCGAGCTTATCAGGTTGAAGCTTTTTCACATAAGCATCGCAGCCCCGAACTTTAAGAAATGACAACTTTGGTTTCTTGCCAAACAACCACAGTTCATAAGGCGTCATCTCCACGGATTTTGATGGTGCCCTGTTTAACATGAATGCAGTTGTCTCTAATGCATAACCCCAAAACGATAGTGGTAAATCGGTAAGAGACATCATAGATCGCACCATATCCAATATAGTGTGGTTACGACATTCGGACACACCATTACGCTGTGGTGTTCCAGGTGGCATGAGCTCTGAAACTATTCCACATTGTTTTAAATGAAGGCCAAACTCGTAACTCAAATATTCTCCTCCATGATCAGATTGTAGAAACTTTATTTTCTTGTTATGATGATTCTCCACTTCACTCTGAAATTCTTTGAACTTTTCAAATGTTTCAGACTTGTGTTTCATTAACTAGATATACCCATATCTGCTCAAATCATCTGTGAAGGTCAGAAAATAATGATACCTGCCACGAGCATCAACACCCATTGGACCTCATACATTGGTATGTATTATTTCCAATAAGTCACTAGCTCGTTCCATTGTTCCGGAGAACGGAGTTTTAGTCATCTTGCCCATAAGGCACGGTTCGCAAGCATCAAATGATTCATAATCAAGTGATTCCAAAAGTCCATCTTTATGGAGTTTCTTTATGCACTTTACACCGATATGACCCAAACTGTAGTGCCACAAATAAGTTGCACTATCATTATCAACTTTGCATCTTTTTGCCATCAATACTATGAATATGTGTATTACCACGATCAAGATTCAATAAACCATCAACATTGGGTGTATGACCATAGAAGGTTTTATTCATGTGAACAGAATAACAATTATTCTCTGTCTTAAATGAATAACCGTATTGTAATTATCATGATCTAATCATATTCATGCTCAATGCAAACACCAAATACCATTTATTTAGGTTCAACACTAATACCAAAAGTACAGGGAGTGCTCGATGATGATCATATCAATCTTGGAACCACTTCAATCACACATCGTCACTTCATTCTCAACTAGTCTCTATTTATTCTGCAACTCCTGTTTCGAGTTACTAATCTTAGCAACCGAACAAGTATCAAATACCCAGGGATTACTACGAGCACTAGTGAGGTACACATCAATAATATGTATATCAAATATACCTTTGTTCACTTTGCCATCCTTCTTATCCGCCAAATATTTGGGGCAGTTCCACTTCCAGTGACCATTTCCTTTGCAGTAGAAGCACTTAGTTTCAGGCTTTGGTCGAGCTTTCGGCTTCCTCACGGGAGTGACAACTTGCTTGCCATTCTTCTTGAAGTTCCCTTTCTTTCCCTTTGCCCTTTTCTTGAAACTAGTGGTCTTGTTTAATCATCAACACTTTATGCTCTTTCTTGATTTCTACATTCGTCGATTTCAGCATCATGAAGAGCTGGGGAATCGTTTTCGTTATCCCTTTCATACTATAGTCCATCACGAAGTTCCAGTAACTTGGTGATGGTGACTAGAGAACTTTATCAATCACTATCTTATCTGGAAGATTAACTCCCACTTGATTCAAGTGATTGTAGTACCCAGACATTCTGAGCACATGCTCACTAGTTGAGCAATTCTCCTCCATCTTTTAGGCAAAGTACTTGTCAGAGGTCTCATACCTTTTGACTCGGGCATGAGTCTGAAATACCAATTTCAGCTCTTGGAACATCTCATATGCTCCTTGATGTTTCAAGAACGTTTTTGAAGTCCCGGTTCTAAGACGTAAAGCATGGTGCACTAAACTATCAGGTAGTCATCATATTGAGCTAGTCAAACATTCATAACGTCTGCATCTGCTCCTGCAATAGGCCTGTCACCTAGCGGTGCATCAAGGACAAAATTCTTCTATTCAGCAATGAGGATAAACCTCAAATCACGGACCCAGTCCGCATCATCGCTACTATCATCTTTCAACTTAGTTTTCTCTAGGAACACATAAAAACATAGGGAAGCTACAACGCGAGCTATTGATCTACAACATAATTTGCAAAATACTATCAGGATTAAGCTCATGATAAATTAAAGTTCAATTAATAATATTACTTAAGAACTCCCACTTAGATAGACATCCCTCTAGTCATCTAAATGATCACGCGATCCAAATCAACTAAACCATGTCCGATCATCACGTGAGATGGAGTAGTCATCATTGGTGAAGATCATTATGTTGATCATATCTACTATATGATTCACGATCGACCTTTCGGTCTCTAGTGTTCCAAGGCCATATCTGCATATGCTAGGCTCGTCAAGTTTAACCCGAGTATTCTGCGCGTGCAAAACTGGCTTGCACCCATTGTATGTAAACGTAGAGCTTATCACACCCGATCATCACATGCTGTCTCAGCACGAAGAACTGTAGCAACGGTGCATACTCAGGGAGAACACTTATGACTTGAAATTTAGTAAGGGATCATCTTATAATGCTACTGCCGTACTAAGCAAAATAAGATGCATAAAAGATAAACATCACATGCAATCAAAATATGTGACATGATATGGCCATCATCATCTTGTGCTCATGATCTCCATCACCGAAGCATCGTTATGATCTCCATGCTCACCGGCACGACACATTGATCTCCAACGTAGCATCGTTGTCGTCTCGCCAACTATTGTTACTACGACTATCGCTACCGCTTAGTGATAAAGTAAAACAATTACATGGCGATTGCATTGCATACAATAAAGCGACAACCATATGGCTCCTGCCAGTTGCCGATAACTTTGTTACAAAACATGATCATCACATACAACAATTTATATCACATCATGCCTTGACCATATCACATCACAGCATGCCCTGCAAAAACAAGTTAGACGTCCTCTACTTTGTTGTTGCAAGTTTTACGTGGCTGCTACGGGCTTCTAGCAAGAACCGTTCTTACCTAAGCATCAAAACCACAATGATTCTTCGTTAAGTGTGCTGTTTTAACCTTCAACAAGGACCGGCCGTAGTCAAACTTGATTCAACTAAAGTTGGAGAAACGGACACCCGCCAGCCACCTTTGTGCAAAAGCACGTCGGTAGAACTAGTCTCATGAACGCGGTCATGTAATATCGGTCCGGGCCACTTCATCCAACAATACCGCTGAATCAAAGTAAGACGTTGGTGGTAAGCAGTATGACTATTATCGCCCACAACTCTTTGTGTTATACTCGTGCATGTAACATCTACGCATAGACCTGGCTCGGATGCCACTGTTGGGGAACGCGGTAATTTCAAAAAAAATCCTACGATCACGCAAGATCAATCTAGGTGATGCATAGCAACGGGGGGTGAGTGTATCCACGTACCCTTGTAGACGGAAAGCGGAAGTGTTGAGTAGCGAGGTTCATGTAGTCGAACGTCTTCACGATCCAACCAATCAAGTACCGAATGCACAGCACCACGGCGATCTACACACGTTCATCTCAGTGACATCCCTCAAACTCTAGATCCAGCTGAGGCCAAGGGAGAGTTCCGTTAGCACGACGGCGCGGTGATGGTGATGATGAAGTTACCGGCGCAGAGCTTCGCTTAAGTACTACGACGATATGACCGAGGTGGTAAACTGTGTAGGAGGACACCGCACATGGCTAAAGATCAACTTGTGT
Source organism: Aegilops speltoides (assembly GCA_021437245.1). Taxonomy (NCBI): domain Eukaryota; kingdom Viridiplantae; phylum Streptophyta; class Magnoliopsida; order Poales; family Poaceae; genus Aegilops; species Aegilops speltoides. The sequence continues at coordinate 564,636,996 of CM038147.1, forward strand.
GTCCTTGGGGTGCTCTCCTCCCCCGTATATAAAGGAGGGAGGGAGGAGGCGGCCGGCCTAGGGGACGCGGCAAGCATAGGGAGTCCTACTAGGACTCCCAAGTCCTGGTAGGATTCCCTTTTCTATTCGGAGTAGGAGAGAAGGAAAGAGAGGGAGAGGGAGAAGGAAAGGGGGGCTACGCCCCCAACCCTTGTCCAATTCGGTTTGGGCAGGGGGAGGCGCGCGCCACCTCTTGGCCCTTCTCCCCTCTCTCCACTAAAGTCCAATAAGGCCCATTACTTCTCCCGGTGAATTCCCATAACTCCCCGGTACTCCGAAAAATACCCGAATCACTCGGAACCTTTCTGATGTCCGAATATAGCCTTCCAATATATCAATCTTTACATCTTGACCATTTTGAGACTCCTCGTCATGTCCGTGATCTCATCCGGGACTCCGAACAACCTTCGGTACATCAAATCACATAAACTTATAATACCAATCGTCATCGAACGTTAAGCGTGCGGATCCTATGGGTTCGAGAACTATGTAGACATGACCGACACACATCTTCCGTCAATAACCAATAGTGGAACCTGGATGCTCACATTGGTTCCTACATATTCTACGAAGATCTTTATCGGTCAAACCGCATAACAACATACGTTGTTCCCTTTGTCATTGGTATGTTACTTGCCCGAGATTCGATCGTCATTATCATCACACCTAGTTCAATCTCGTTACCGGCAAGTCTCTTTACTCGTTTGGTAATGCTTCATCCCACAACTAACTCATTAGTCACATTGCTTGCAAGGCTTATAGTGATGAGCTTTACTGAGAGGGCCTAGAGATACCTCTCCGAAACACGGAGTGACAAATCCTAATATTGATCTATGCCAACCCAACAAACACCTTCGGAGACACCTTTAGAGCATCTTTATAATCATCCATTTACGTTGTGACGTCTGATAGCACACAAGGTGTTCCTCCGGTATTCGGGAGTTGCATAATCTCATAGTCCGAGGAACATGTATATATAAGTCATGAAGAAAGCAGTGGCAATGAAACTGTAACGATCATAATGCTAAGCTAAAGGATGGGTCATGTCCATCACATCATTCTCCTAATGATGTGATCCCGTACATCAAATGACAAAACATTGCTATTGTTAGGAAACGTAACCATCTTTGATTGACGAGCTAGTCAAGTAGAGGCATACTAGGGACAATATGTTTTGTCTATGTATTCACACATGTACTAAGTGTCCGGTTAATACAATTCTAGCATGAATAATAAACATTTATCATGAAATAGGAAATAAATAATAACTTTATTATTTCCTATAGGGCATATTTCCTTCATATATATATGAGTACATGGTCATCCTGGAGTACAAGGCAAGCCAGAATAATTCCTAGCCTATCGTATGTTTCCAATCTACTCAATATACTCAACAATGATGAATGTCATCCAACACAAATATCCATCACCGATCCAATGCCTACGCTTTTTATATATTGATCTTTGCTAAGTTCCTTTCGTTGTTGCTGCTGTTACAATCACTACAAAACTGCTACTGCTACTATTACTGTTACTACTACTATGAAACTATCGTAATATCGTGCTACTAATTACCCCGCTGCAGATATTTAGTTCTTCGGGTGTGGTTGAATTGACAACTCAACCGCCAATATTTGCGAATATTCTTTGGCTCCCTTGTGTCGAATCAATAAATTTGGGTTGAATAATGATAACCCACAAGTATAGGGGATACAACAGTTTTCGAGGGTAGAGTATTCAACCCAAATTTATTGATTCAACACAAGGGGAGCCAAAAAAATTCTCAAGTATTAGCAATTGAGTTGTCAATTTAACCACACCTGGATAACTTAGTATCTGCAGCAAAGAATTTAGTAGCAGAGTAGTATGGAAGTAATGGTAACAGTGGCAAAAGTAACAGTAGCAGTTTTGTAGTAATTGTAACAGTGGCAACGGTAAAGTAAATAAGCAAAGCACAATATGTGAAAAGCTCGTAGGCATTGGATCAGTGATAGATAATTATGTCGGATGCGATTCCTCATGTAACAGTTATAACATAGGGTGACATAGAACTAGCTCCAGTTCATCAATGTAATATAGGCACGTACTCCGAATATAGTCATACGTGCTTATGGAAAAGAACTTGCATGACATCTTTTGTCCTACCCTCCCGTGGTAGCGGGGTCCTAGTGGAAACTAATGGATATTAAGGCCTTCTTTTGATAAAGTACCGGACCAAAGCATTAACACATAGTGAATACATGAACTCCTCAAACTACGGTCATCACCGAGAAGTATCCCGATTATTGTCACTTCGGGGTTGTCAGATCATAACACATAATAGGTGACCATAGACTTGCAAGATAGGATCAAGAACTCACATATATTCATGAAAAGATAATAGGTTCATATCTGAAACCATGGCACTTGGGCCCTAGTGACAAGCATTAAGCATAGAAAAGTCATAGCAACATCAATCTCAAAACATAGTGGATACTAGGGACCAAACCCTAACAAAACTAACTTGATTACATGCTAAATATCATCCAACCCATCACCGTCCAACAAGCCTATGATGGAATTACTCATGCACGGCGGTGACCATCATGAAATTGGTGATGGAGGATGGTTGATGATGACGATGGCGATGAATCCCCCTCTCCGGGGCCCCGAACGGAGTCCAGATCAGCCCTCCCGAGAGAGATTAGGGCTTAGCGGCGGCTCCGTATCGTAAAACGCGATGAAACTTTCTCTCTGACTTTTTTCTCCTCGAAAGCCAATATATGGAGTTGGAATTGAGGTCGGTGGACGTCCAGGGGCCCACGAGGCAGGGGGCGCGCACTAGGGGAGGGGGCGCGCCCCCACCCCCGTGGACAGGGTGTGGGCCCCCTGATGCTAATTATTTCACCAGTATTTTTTATTTATTCTAAAAATTTGCTCCGTGGATTTTCAGGTCATTCCGAGAACTTTTATTTCTGCACAAAAATAACACCATGGCAGTTCTGCTGAAAACAACATCAGTCGGGGTTAGTTCCATTCAAATCATGCAAGTTAGAGTCCAAAACAAGGGCAAAAGTGTTTGGAAAAGTAGATACGACACAGGCGTATCAACTCCCCCAAGCTTAAACCTTTGCTTGTCCTCAAGCAATTCAGTTGACAGACTGAAAGTGGTAAAGAAAAACTTTTACAAACTCTGTTTGCTCTTGTTGTTTTAAATATGTAAAGCCAGCATTCAAGTTTTTAGCAAAGATTATGAACTAACCATATTCACAATAACATTTAGGTCCGATGTTTACTCATATCAATGGCATAATCAACTAGCGAGCAATAATAATAAATCTCGGATGACAACACTTTCTCAAAACAATCATAATATGATATAACAAGATGGTATCTCGCTAGCCCTTTCTGAGACCGCAAAACATAAATGCAGAGCACCTTTAAAGATCAAGGACTAACAAAACATAGTAATTCATGGTAAAAGAGATTGAGTCATAGTCATACCCAATATAAACTAATAGTAATGCATGCAAATGACAGCGGTGCTCTCCAGCGGGTGCTTTTTAATAAGAGGGTGATGACTCAACATAAAAGTAAATAGATAGGCCCTTCGCAGAGGGAAGCAGGGATTTGTAGAGGTGCCAGAGCTCGATTTTGAAATAGAGATGAATAACATTTTGAGCGGTGTACTTTCACTGTCAACATAACAACTATGAGATCTCGATATCTTCCATGCTACACACATTATAGGCGGTTCCCAAACAGAATGGTAAAGTTTATACTCCCCCACCACCAACAAGCATCAATCCATGGCTTTCCCAAAACAACGGGTGCCTCCAACTAGCAACAATCCTGGTGGAGTTTTGTTTAATTATTTTGATTTGATTTGAGCATGGGACTGGGTATCCCGGTGACCAGCCATTTTCTCGTGAATGAGGAGCGGAGTCCACTCTGCTTGAGAATAACCCACCTAGCATGGAAGATACAGACAGCCCTAGTTGATACATGAGCTGTTCGAGCATACAAAAAAGAATTTCATTTGAAGGTTTGGAGTTTGGCACATACAAATTTACTTGGAATGGCAGGTAAATACCTCATATAGGAAGGTATGGTGGACTCATATGGAATAACTTTGGGGTTTATGGAGTTTGGATGCGCAAGCAGTATTCCAGCTTAGTACAGGTGAAGGCTAGCAAAAGACTGGGAAGCGACCAACTGAGAGAGCGACAACAGTCATGAACATGCATTAAAATTAATCAACACTGAGTGCAAGCATGAGTAGGATATAATCCACCATGAACATAAATATCGTAAAGGCTATGTTGATTTTGTTTCAACTACATGCGTGAACATGTGCCAAGTCAAGTCACTCGAATCATTCAAAGGAGGATACCACCCTATCATACCACATCACAACCATTTTGATCACATGTTGGCACGCAAGGTAAACCATTATAAGCTCCTAGCTAATTAAGCATGGAAGAAGCAACTATAATCTCTAATTGTCATTGCAAACATGTTTATTCATAATAGGCTGAATTAGGACGATGAACTAATCATATTTACAAAAACAAGAGAGGTCGAGTTCATACCAGCTTCTCTCATCTCAATTAGTCCATCATATATCGTCATTATTGCCTTTCACTTGCACGACCGAACAGTGTGTATAATAATAATAGTGCACGTGCATTTGGACTAAGCTGGAATCTGCAAGCATTCAATTCAAGGGAGAAGACAACGTGATATACACTACTAGGGAAAAGGCTAGCAGCAACGCGGGTTTTAGATGTATCAGTAGCGCGGGGATAGGCGCTACTAATAAGGCGCTACAGCTAACACATAGCAGTAGCACGTGCCCACCGGCGCTACTGCTACATAAGTGTAGCAGCAGCGCGATTAGAGGAAGCTTGCTACTGCTAGTAGCTCTAGCGCTTTGCCGGACGCCATCGCTATCGCTATCGCGCTGCTGCTAACTTTTATACACTCGCTACTGCTAATTTAAGTAGTTTTTTTTGGCATATTTGTTTTGTATTTAAACAGGCTTTGTAGAAGAATCTTTAGCACATAGAAATGCCATCATGATACACATATAAATGCCTGCGAGACCACAAGTGTAATCATAGCATGTACATACAAATAGTCTCATCATAATCATCATCCAACACAAAGTGATATCTTGTCATCATCTCGAAAATAGCGATACATGCAAGTCTCGAATACTTGCAACTACAACAACGTCATCCATCTAAACAAAGGTATACGCAAGAAGTGCTATGACTATGAGTGAGAGCGGAACTATGCACTACATGAGGTGGCGGTTACGAGTCCTCTCTCGCGCTAGCGTGAACCTCAAGTAACTAGCTTCTCCTTCTTGTCTGCTTTTGAATCCTTTATGGCTGGCGCCCGTGAACCCATTCACTTCCGCCTGACACTCATGCCACTCGTTGTACACCCCCGGAACCTTCCCTTTGTACACGACATAGCAATTCCATCTCGCCATCAAGAAACTAGGTACCTGTTAGAGATGCATGTTCATGAAGAGGATGTACAATCATATATATGCAACAAAATTTACTAGAGCAACACCGAAAAAGAAAGGGTTAGCAACTAGATGCAACATACAGTACGCAAATTAATTAACTAGAGGTACGCAGGTCATCATACGCAAACTAACAAAGTAGCGTTACGCAAGTTCGGCAGGGACCGTGGACATCACAAAGTTTCATCGCTACAAAAAGCATACAAGTTCAACAGACACATATCATCATCATCGGCATCACAAATCACTAGAAGTTCCATCCTTCCATATCATCTAGGACGAACCCTAGCTTCTTGAACGGCGTGAGGTCTAGACGTTGCATGCCTATGCGAGTTCGGACGTCAGCTCGCGATATAGGGCCGTGGTGGAACATCCCCTTCTCATCGACGACTTCTTTCATGATGATCGTCGCAATATCGCTTTGGATGCGAAAGAAGTCATCTCTAAGTTTATAATCCGCTTCTCCATGAGATTCTAGCCACTTGTGGATATGATCATCATTTCTGCTGTTAATGCGAAGTTTTTGGTGATCCGTGTTGAACTGAATCATGAGATGGACGATGTAGAATCCATCCTTCTTGCTTGGTTTTGGGACATGGATGCAGGAGAAGTTAGTTTTATGCGCGAAACCCATCTTCTTGTTCCTTTGTTTCTTGATCTCCACGTGGCCACCTCTAAGCTGAAGCCTTGGAGAGCATCATCTAGAATATTCATTATGTGGGTGTAGTCTTTTTTCTCGTAGTCTCTGGAAGGGTCAAAATACACGGCGTGGGAGACTTGCGGGTAAAGAACGATAAGGACGGCGCGCCTGTTGTCAAGGGAAAAGACACCTCAAATTATTCCCCATATGAGAGAGAAGGAATGATTGAAATGTACGAAAGGGTTGTCCGGAACTGACTTACTTTGGATGATAAGGCACGAGGACAATTTCCCGGTCCTTATTCTGTACCATGAAGTTTTGGAGGTACTCCCTAGCAGTTTCACACTCAGAGTCGCCGAGACTCAAGAAAGACTCGTGCATGTATTACGGATCCGCCACACAGATTTGCGAGACTTCTTCACTCTTCATGACGGAGCTCATATGTAGCGCAAAAAGGCGGACGATAGTAAAATCAAGCTGCCTTGTTAGAAACATCTCAAAGATATGGTCAAACCGCAGGAAGAACACCTTCGCGGGTCGTGTGTCGACGTAGCACTTCCCCTCAGGCACAGGAGCCGCGTATGTCGGATATCCTGGATCCTTTGAGGCTAGTAGGCTTTTCTCACGACAAAGACATGGTCGCCCAGCTCCTAAGATCCTCGATAGTGCCTCCAGCGGTTTCGGCGGTAGCATCGGCTCGCCCGTGAGATGGAACATGACCGCACCTTTCACGGGTACACACTCTTCAGAATGCATTGTCTGGCTGCTATGTGCTCTGGCTTGTTTGGAGGCAAGCACCTTCCCGATCTCTTCCTCTCCTTTTCTTCTAAGACACCTTCCGACCCTTCCTTAACCCCTGCCCCAGTGTTCCCGGCTAAGCATGTCACGACCCTCATGCCCGGCTAGTTGAGCCTGTGTTGAGGCGGCATCTTCAGCGTGTCTGTGAGGATTTCATGAAGAGAGACTTTTGCAATCCATGGTACGACCCTGCCCGGCATATCATCCATATCCTCATTAGCAAGTCGATAGCCCGATTAGTCATATGGTTGACTCATCATGTCTATGTCACACCATACGCGCTTGTATTGAGGTAATCCATAGGGTCGACCTCCGCCTCATCATCCATTCTTTGTTCTACAGGAGAAATTACATCAGCCAAGACTATTGCACCCCTTCATCATGTCGTCGCCGCCTCACCCGCACTACAGAGCTGGTAATTGCGTAGGCGGGTGGTGGTCTCCTCACATGCTTGTTGATGTGTGGTAGTTATTGGTGTGCTCTCAGCGGCCTGCATTTAATAAGATTCTTCGCCATGGCAGCACCCAATTCTTGCAGCTTCCAATCCATGCAGCGGGTCTCGCCGTCCGCTCCCACATGCAGATCGAGGAGGCAAATCCTCGTGCCCCAATTTCACACCGGGTCAAGCTAACCTCAAGTGCCCAGCGGGATCGGCTGGTTGTAGAACGTGCATTGAGAGGGGTCCATTATCATCCCCTTTCCCACGCCCACCTTCCGCCTTTGATCAAGTAGAGTATGGCGTCAGGGTTTCTTTACTTTGCAAACACATATGTCTGTGGCGTGAACAACCTAAAGGCAACAAAATGGAATATTATATATATATATATATATATATATATATATATATATATATATATATATATATATATATATATATATATTGGTGCGACATGTAATTACCGTGACGGCGCCGAGCTCAGCTAAAGACGAAGGCCCACCTAGCGCTACCGAGACCGAGGACGGGCTGCTATGAGCGGAGCGGCTGCGAGAGGAGGCCCGGTTGCTTGAGCAAGTGATGGTGCGATGGTGTTGTTGTTCATGGAGTTGCTCCCGACTTAAACCGGGCATCGGGAAATCATGTACCGCCTTGTCTGGATTTTCCTTTGCCCGCTTGATGATAATCGAACCAAGTTACTAGCAAAATCATTTCTGCAGCGATTCTGCAAATGCATTGATCGCTCTGCAGTCCTCGGCTGCTTTTTTTCTCGACCGCAAGCTTCACCTTTGCGCCGATGTCCACCGACTAAACTTCTTTTTCGCTTCTTGGCCTCCGGGCCATTGTTGTAAAACACCTTCCACGTGGTGCCGCTCTCCAAAGGCGTGCACACGACCATATTATGCCGCTGGTCCAAAGGGAGTCCTTTAAGTTCGCTCAAGGCCCGGTTGAGAGGGGTGTCCCACTTGGGCCTCATCGAGAAGTAGGGCTTTCACTGCAAGCGGTGTTGCTTCTCCAGAGTCTAATCAATTTCCTCGTGATCTTGTCCGTAAAAACCTTTTTCTCCTTGTCCCACTTGTAGCGGGCCCCGATGAAGTCATGCTCCAAGGGGTTGGTGAACTTCGCGAAGGGTGCAGGAGACCCGCGGCTTCACGCCCGCGTCCTCCTTATCCCATATGGGCCTTTTACCGAGGTAGCCACGGCTCGAGGCGATGCTTCCCGTGTTCCTTTGTCAAGGCTTTTGAATTTCGAGCCTTAGCCTTGGCTGCCTCGGTAGCGCAAGTGTCCTTGAACTTTTCAACTCCTCTTCCGTAAGTGTCGATTTTCCTCCAGAATCTTGGACAGGGGTTCATCAGCCTCAATAGCTCGTTTCACCCTCCCTTTCCAGGAGGCCAAATCATTGCTGAACATGCCCTTGGCGTGATTGTTAATCTTTTTCATCTTCGGATCATCCCACGGTTGTTCTATGTTATCATCCCGTCGGGAACTTGAATCTCTTGTGCAACTTCGTTAGGAGCAACTACGCCAAATGTTCTTTACTCCTTAAGTCATTGTCATTGATGTCACAAGATTCCGTAGGGATGCATCCTACTTGGTTCCCATAGCACTTGCGAGGTTCTTCCGGCTCTAATGGCTCAAACTTGCCACGTGCCATCTTTGTGATCACAAGTCGTCCAATCCCTAGTTTGTTAGGTTTTCGTATCCTCTGCTTCTTATGCTTCCTCTTTTCGGTAGCGGCATCGGGGCCGGTACCTTCCCTACCGGTACCTTCCCCACCGGTACCTTCCCCACCGGTCTTGGTGCCTCCATCTGTGCCGGCGCCGTCGGTGTCGATGTCGACGTCAGTACCATCATCGAGGCCGACCTGCAAACCTTGCTTAGCAGTCAAATAGTCGAGGTACTCTTGTTCACCCTCATAATCCATCTCGCCTCGCATCTTGGTCAAGGCCCGCTTTCTTTGTTGTTCGACATGTTTCCTATGATAAAGTGTCCTCATTTATTTCTAAAAGTATGAATAAATGAGAAATGATATAAAAGAAATCTATGTGCCAAGACTCGATATGCCAACTATGTAGCACAAATCATGCCTTTATTCACGGGAAATTTCGCATGACCTTTGCTAAAAATGGACATATCGAGCGCTGAAATTCACCGACACGAAATGAATCAACATTCCGCGTAATATAGGCCACTCGGATCATTTTCCAAACATGACATATGCACATATCACATGTCCAGCTAATTTGCATATAAATTCAGCTAATTTTGAAACCTAGCTAAATTCATAACTAAATAGATAACCTAATTAACATAACCAAGAACCCTAGCAGAGAGAAGGGGGTTTACAGAGGGTGCAGGGTGAGGAGGCAGTCTGACGACAACCGGAGGGGAGAGGAGGAGGCGAGGGCCGACGGTCGGGGCGAAGCGCTGGTCGGGGCGAAGCGCCGCCGAGTCGGGGCCAGGGCGGGTCGGGGCGAGCGCCGGGTCGGGGAGCGCCAAGGCTGGTCGGGTCGGGGCGAAGCGCCGAGGTCGGGGCTAGCGCCGCCGGAGTCGGGGCGAGCACTGGCTGGTCGGGCGTGGCGGCGACGGGGAAGAGAGAGTAGGATTTGGGGAAAAGGCGGACGAAGGTATGCAGTGAGAATTTTGGGTTAAGTGGACGTGCAAGAAGAGCACATTAGGTCAAAACGCTGCTACTAACTTCAGAGTCAGAAGGTTTATGCAAACGCTGCTGCTACCACCGTCGCCACTGCCAGTTTCCTTTTTCTTTTCCTTTATTTTATCCCACTTTTATTTGCCGAGGGCAAAGAACGAAGGAGGGCGATATATATTGCATCATTTGACGGTTAAATATGTATACAAAATAGGAACATATATATTACACATCATTGGACCCATGCATAATAATGGCTAAGTGTGTATACAAAATAGAAATATATATATATATATATATATATATATATATATATATATATATATATATATATATATATATATATATATATATATATATATAGGTAAAACTCATGTCTATCATAGTTGCCGAGAGAACTAGTTAAGGCATGGTAAACATTTAACGGTTTAAAAGTAAGTAAAAATATGAAATAAATAGGGGAGCCTCATTCTAATATAATAAGATGATCCAACGGTGTGATTGTGAAAATATGCATTTATGTGTCCTCAGCGAAAAAAACAAGCATTTCAGCTCACTGCAGGATCAATATATATTGAAACATTTGTTCTTTTTGTCCAGGACACATGCAGTCAAATTTTTTCAATCCATCCGTTGGATCATGTTATATTATAGGTGTGATGGTTCAGGATTTTTTTCAGGATTTTTGAGAACTTTTACACCGTTGAAAACCTTAACTAGTTCTGTGGAAACCTTAACTTTATATATATGTGTGTGTGTGTGTGTGTGTGTGTGTGTGTGTGTGTGTGTGTACGTGTACAATGTGTAGTATCGTAAAATACCAGCAAACGAAAAAGAATTAAAATGGAAACACAAAATTAAATGAAAAATAAATCATAAAACTAAAACCCCATTAAATTTATAGTACCGGTTGGTATTACCAACCGTACTAAAGGGCTCTGTGCCCCTGAGCTGGCTCGTGCATTAGGTTGCCCTTTAGCACCGTTCATGCTGAACCGTACTAAAGGCGGGGCTTTAGTGACCACAATTTAGTGCGGTTATGTAACCGCACTAAAAACCTTACTAACCGGTGCTAATGCCCGGTTCGCACTAGTGGACCTCCCCATCGGTTGTGTTAGGTCAGCCCATAGGGACACTTTAGAGCAACATCCGGCCGCACTCCACAGAAGATCCCTCCGTAGACCCGACGCGTCTGCTTTTCCCCCTCCAGGTGCGGGCGGCGGCGCCGTCCGTGAGGGAGGGCACACCCGGGAGACGCGTGCAGGGCGTTTGGAACCGCCACAACACTTCCAGACTTGTGAGAGGCCGCCTACGCAAGATTTGGCGGCATGCTAGCCCCCGGAGGCCGCCGGCCACAGTAGTAGATGCGCGAAGAGCAATCCGCGTAGAGGGAAGTGTTCAGATACTTCTCCATCACGAAAAATTATAAAAAATTACCATCGGTCCTATAGCACATGTGCCCACGTCGTCTAAAAAACTCATGATTTTATCGCGCTTCGAGTATTTAATAATATTAGATGATACGCCGCGCGTTGCCGCAGCACATTGGTGAGCCAAATAGTAGATGATACCTTGCTCGTTGTCGCGGGACATTGGTGAGCCACATAGTATTTCTTTAGATGTGGGGTCTCCCAGCTTTAAAAGAGATATATGATGTGCTCTCTAGACTATAGAGGAATAATAGTATTGATATAAAGAAAAACAATGCGAACAAACTATAGGTTGTCTAACATTCCATTCTCATATGCAAGCACCGTTATAATATTTGAGACGAAGCTTTAGCTGGTATTTCTGCAGCAAACTGTAAAACCAATTTCCTGAGAATGGAAAGAAAAGAACAAAGTGATTGTACATTATCTTAGCAGAATAGCAGGTACATGTGTCAATTCGGACCAACACCATTATAGTCTAATATTTTGCCACAAAGTAAGTCATGGGACGATTTCACAATAGTAAGAGTAGGTCTGATTAAACAAATTTATATTGTATGTCTATAAGAAGCATAGTTGTATTATGCCTTTCATCTACGAAGACTGAAAGATCTCCCCTGTGTCCCCAGTGTCGTTTTTCTATGTAGATGAAACCAACAATAGCATCTTATGCAAACCCATTATATTCATGCAGTACAATGGAAATCAATCAAGTAAAATAAAAGTTAGCAGTTTATCATCAAAAAGGAAAGACCACTCATTATTAACACTACAAAGCGAAATTATTTCTTGCTAAGTAGAAGTTATGCAACATTATTTCTAGCAAAAAGAAAAAGCTTTACCTTTTTCCAAAAAAGGCAACATATAAGAAATATGCAATTGCTTGCTTATACTAAAATCAAAGAAAGAGAGCATCCGCTAATACATCAATTATTTAGATCTACAAACAACAAATGGTGTTAATTCCAAAGTATATAACAAAGATGATCAAATAATTGTTAATCAAGAAACATCCAGAATATGTACAAAACTTATACATCAGCATTATCATAATCTCCTTGCACTGCTCCCAAGTCTGCATTTTTAGTACACCAAATTACTAAGAGAACAGAAAGTAGAAGAAGTTACTACACCAGAGTCTAGAGATCATTGAACATTCAAAGATAAATATTCATCACTGTAAGGATATTTGAAAAGTACAAATTCCAAATACCATTGTGTCTGAAATTTCAGAAACTCTAGCAACGCCAGATCAGGCTAGAAATGCCTTAAAACTGCACTTGAACATCTATGTACAAACAATGAAATTTAAAGAAAAACACAAACTCTAATTTTCCTGTTGGCGACAACCGTGAAAAGTGTTGATCTAGGGTAAAGGTTGAACTGAAAGCTTGCCGGGATGATTTTAGCAGAGTAAGCAATAGGCACATGTTTTATCAACAAAGTAACTGGATGGAGTTAGTTGTTTGATCAATTAAGGAAAAAGTACCTAATCGAACTTTGGTCGCAGCAGATGAAACAATATATGGTAGCGAGGCTTAAAAAAATGTCAAGCAGAGTTAAAACCAAAGTAATACCTTGTAATTTCGATTTAGATGCTAAACATATCCATGGATCGAGCCCGTTAAAGTTCCAAGCCCATTAACTATCTGCCAAGATTATAGTTTATTAAGATAATCAAAATCCCCATCAGTATTAAGTAGCACACAAATATATTATACATGGAAGATATGACACCCAAAAAAGGTTCAGTATTAACATGAGAGAGAGGGAGAGAGAGAGAGAGAGAGATGAATTGCAGACCAAGAAAGAATACTTTGTAAGAGTTTAGTATTGTAAGAGTCTGTGTTCAGTACTAACTGCTGTTGGATAATCTGCACACACACACATTCAAGTTTCAGTTTACAGCACTTGGAATAAACACTGACCGTCAGCGTGTGCTTGTGCACGTACGGGTTCGGAAGTTTCAGTTAGGTGTTTTTTCTGTCAGTAGTTTTCAGTTAGTCTGTTAGCTAGTTTTGCTCGCCTTACCAGGTCATGGGATGGCATGATCGTTGCGGTCCGTGCGGGCAAAGTAGTTGCCCGATCTGAGTTAGGCGTCATGGGATGGCACGACTTGTAGGCCTGCTAAAGATGTGGGTATTTTCCTTGTAATTCGGCAGCCGTTTTGAGCTAGCCTGATAATAACAGAAGATGCAGAAAAGCTGCAGAGGTTGAGCAGCGCAAAACTATCGTCTTCCACCTCTCTCTCTCTCTCAGTCTTGATCGTCTTGGCCGGCTATCTGCAACAACAACTGCAGACCAAAAAAGCTCAGAGAGAGAGAGAGAGAGAGAGAGAGAGAGAGAGAGAGAGATGAACTGCTGACCAAGAAAGAACACCCTGTTCTGTATTAACTGCAGACCAAAAGATCTCCTAAGCGATATAGGAGTCCATCGGGATGCATCAAACCATGGGGACTACCTTGTGCAGCAGCGGTCAGCTAGGGTCCTCATGGGCATAGGATGGTTTGGAAACCATCTTCGCAGAGCGAGCGGCAACTTCGTTCCTGAACGGCGGCGAGTACGACATTGTGCGGTCGTGTCAGCCCTACATGGAGATGGATGGTGAGTACAACCTCTGTAATGGGAGAGCTGGATAAATAGGTGATGATTCACGTTGAAGCAGATCAAGCAGAGGGGCGCGAGAATGGAACGGAGAAGATGGAAGGGGGGTGGTAATTGAGGGGACGGTAGAATCTAGTGGAGAAGCTGAAGAGGGAGTCAGAAATTCATTGGTCTCTTTTATAGAAAAATATAGTGGAGCAGATGAAGAGATCAGTGGAAATTTATTGACGGGGAAGTAATTGAGGAGACGATATGGCTGCCATGGGGATCGAGAGAAACAAAACACTCCCGTCAAGAAGGAAGCAAAGAGGCCAACCAGCGATTCGATATTCCCTCGGAAAAAAAAACCCAGCGGTTCGACATAAGTTAACAAAGTGACTTTTAAATCACATGATTAGTTTTGTGGAATGTTTTTTTGCTGACGTGGCAGATTTGCTGAAGGTGAATGGTTGCATGTCTATTGATGATGTGGATAGCTTGCATGTCAAGAGAAATAACATAGTGGGGATGAACTATTTAGGTATCATAGATTATAGATTCACGCCGCATCGTTACCGCAAAACGTCTACTATCGTGTTATCGCCGTCTGTGAGGGGGGCCACACCCCGGAGACGCGTGCCGCCTCTTCGGACATGCCACCACACCACCCCGCATGTATGAGGGCCCGGTGCGACGCTCCGGTGGCATTACTACCCCCAGGGCCCCCGTCCCGCCTAACCCTACAGCGTTTGATCACGGGATCTAGCCTTTTGACTTTGCACGGACGGGCTTTGACCAGTGGACCTCTCCACCCGGTTGTGTTAGGTCAGTCCATAGGAACACTTTGGAGCAACATTCGGGCGCACCCACAAAGAAGATCCCTCCGTAGACCCGACGCCTGCTTCTCCAGGTGCCGGCGGCGGCGCCGTCCGTGAGAGGGGGCACACCCCGGAGACGCGTGGTGGGCGTTTGCAACTGCCACAACACTTCTAGACTTGTGAGAGGCCGCCTACGAAAGATTTTATCGCGCTCCGAGTATTTAATAATTTTCACGCCGCATCGTTATCGCAGAACGCCTACTACCGTGTCATCACCGTCCGTGAGGGGGGCCACACCCGAGACGCGGTCGCCTTCTTCGGACATGCCACCACACCACCCCGCATGTATGAGGGCCCGTGCGACGCCCGGTGGCATTGCTACCCCAGGGCCTCGTCCCCGCCTAACCCTATAGCGTTTGACCACGGATCTAGCCCTTTGACTTTGCACGGACGGGCTTTGACCATCGGACCTTCCACCCGGTTGTGTTAGGTCAACCCATAGGAACACTTTGGAGCAACATCCGGGCGCACCCACAGCTACATCCATTCCGTAGACCCGACGCGTCTGCTCTCCCGATGCCGGTGGCGGCGCCGTCCGTGAGGGGGGCACACCCCAAAGACGTGTGCCAGGCGTTTGCAACCGCCACAACACTGCCAGACTTGTGAGAGGCCGCCTAAGCAAGATTTGACGGCATGCTAGCCCCCGGAGGCCGCCGGCCACACTCGTAGACGAGCGAAGCACAATCCGCGTAGAGGGAAGTGTTCAGATAATTCTCCATCACAAAAAATTATGAAAAATTACCATCGGCTCTATAGCACATGTGCCCACGTCGTGTAAAAAACTCATGATTTTATCGCGCTCTGAGTATTTAATAATATTCACGTCCCATTGTTACCGCAGAACGCCTACTACCGTGTCATCGCTGGCCCATGAGGGGGGCCACACCCGAGACGTGCCGCCTCTTCGACATGCCACCACACCACCTCGCATGTATGAGGGCCCGTGTGACGCTCCGGTGGCATTGCTACCCCCACCCCCCAGGGCCCCGGCCCCGCCTAACCCTATTATGCTTGACCACGGGATCTAGCCTTTGACTTTGCACGGACGGGCTTTGACCAAAGGACCTCTCCACCCGGTTGTGTTAGGTCAGCCCATAGGAACACTTTGGAGCAACATCCGGCCAAACCTACAGCTACATCCACTCCGTAGACCCGACGCAGATGTTTCTCCAAAGTGCGGGCGCGCCGCCGTCTGTGACGGGGCCACACCCGAGACGCTGCGCCTCTTAGGACATGCCACAACACCACCCCGCATGTATGAGGGCCCGGTATGACGCTCCGGTGGCATTGCTACCCCCAGGGCCCCCGTCCCGCCTAACCCTGGAGAGGTTCACCACAAGATCTAGCCCTTTGACTTTCCACGAACGGGCTTTGACCAGTGGACCTCTCCGCCCGGTTGTCTCAATTCGGCCCATAGGGACACCCGGGAGCAACATCCGGGCAAAACCCACAGCTACATCCACTCCGTGTAGACCCGACGCGTCTGCTTCTCCAAAGTCCGGTGCATGCGGCGCGCGTCTGTGACGGGGCCACACCCCGGAGATGCGTGTCGCCTCTTTGGACATGCCACAACACCACCCCGCATGTATAAGGGCCCGGTAGATGCTCTGGTGGCATTGCTACCCCCTCCCCCCCAGGGCCCCCATCCCGCCTAACCCTTGAGCGGTTGACCACGAGATCTAGCCGTTTGACTTCCCACGGACGGCTTCACCAAAGGACCTCTCCACCCAGGCCAGTCGGCCGCCCATAGGGACACCCGGAGTAACATCCAGCCGAACCCACGCCTACATCCACTGTAGACCCGACGCGCCTGCTTCTCCCAGTGCGGCGCGGAGCCGTCCGTGAGGGGGCTATGCACCGGAGACGCGTGCGCTTCTTCGGACATGCCACAAGACCACCCCGCATGTATGAGGGCCTGCACGACGCTTCGGTGGCATTGCTACCCCGGGCCCCTGCCCCGACTAACCCAGAGCGGTTGACCACGCGATCTAGCCTTTGACTTCCCACGGACGGGCTTTGACCAAAGGACCTCTCCACCCGTTGTGTCAGTCACCCAGAGGGTCACCTGGAGCAACATCCGGCCAAACCCACAGCCTACACACAAATTGTAGACCCGACGCGTCGGGCTCAAGAAAAGCTGCGGCGGCGCCGTCCGTGACGGGGGCACTACAAGAAAAATGCTCGATTATGACTAAAATTATTGACGGCGGTTTAATTGGTCATTGATCCATGACCAAAATTCGCAAATTTGTCATGAAGAGTCTAGAGGGGTCCAAACCCTATAATCTTGTGACAATTCATGGCCAAAAGGTCATTATCTGATTACATAGAATGGTCATTAAGATGTGAATGATGCATACCACCTTATTTCAAGTCCCTCATGACCAAATTATATCATCATTGAAATTAAACGAGTGTGATTGGATGACAACGTGGCAATTTTGTCTACATGTGTGCCTAGTTGTGATCTTTCCTATTTTTGTTCGGGTAACACTTTGTGAAGGAAGTGTTACTTATATTTTCTTGATTGCCCTCAAAAAATCATGAGCAAACTATGAGGCGGCTGTAGTTCAAACTTGACCCACTTCCAGCTGAATTGACTGAAATTTGTCTTTTTTACGAGAGGTGGATCAAACCTTTTACTACCCAACCATTTGGTCAATGGTACATTAAATATGTCCTAGTATTTTATAAAATTAATTTGGTCCAATTTTGCAACAAATGTATGGTAGATCCTTCACAAAAAAAACTCATTTTGGGCACTCGGAAAATGGAAAATGAACTTTTCATCCAAAGAAAATATTTTTTTTCTTAAGCAACATCGTTTGTCATTCCAAGATGCAAACTTGTGCACAATATGATATCATTTTTTGAACATTTCAAGTGAAAAAGTAGAAGAAAAACAAAAGGAAACACACAATTACATGTGTGCTTTATTCTCATTGGCTGAATTACTTGTGACACGGATCGATGACATGGCGCCCATCCATCCATCCATCTCTCCATCCTACATCCATCCATCCATCTATCTACAGAAAAGAAGAAAAAAAGAAAGATCTCACCCACCCCCTCGCTCTCTCTCTCTCCCTCACGAACCCCTCTCTGTATTGCGACCTCTCCCTCTCGTCCCTCTCTCCCGCGCCGCCACCCACCACCCAGATCGGCCAATTCCGTCGAGCTCCGGCGGCGCGTAGCACGCCCCCGAGCTCCCCTATGTCCGCACCTTCTTCCCCTCCGGCTAGAATCGGCGCTCAAGCCGTCCACCAGCCCCCGTGGCTAGCTAGGGTTTCGGCCGCCACCCCTTACCTGGCCGGGATCCGCCACATCCGGCGACGTCGGGGCCTGCGGGCACCGGATCCGGCACCGGCGTGGCCCAGGTTGGTCCCTCTCCTTCTTGTTCGCCCCACCCTCTTCTCCCCACCTCACCTATTCTTTCCTGTGATTTCCTTTGATGCAGATCCATGGCGCGAACGGAGGAGGAGCAGGACTAGCACGGACGGAGGTACACTGTCTTCATCCCCTGCCCCGATGCATGATTGATTTCCATGCATACGTTGATTGCAAAGTGGATTATATAGGAAGCGTAGTAGGACATAGACACGCAGCTGATTGATTTCCATAGGAACCAGACAAACAAGAAAAAGAAAAGAAGGGTAACACACGTACATGGTACGGACAGTTTGCCAGATTGATTTCCATGCATACGTTGATTGCAAAGTGGATTCTAATTAGAATAGACAAGATTCAGAACTAGATCTAAAAGGCATAGACACGTTCCATGGGAGACTGGGAGTTGATGGAACCAGTCCGCTTTGCATGAAATGAAACAATGAATTCATATATGCTAAAATATATATTTGTTAATATATTATGTTATTGTTTGACTCTATGATATTCTATTTGTAAAATAAGGTTCGTAATAAGCTGGAATAATACATAGAAAAACATTCTAAATTTAAAAAGAAAATACCTTTTAAGAAAACAGCAAACTCTGCCCCGCCATTGACATACTTAAACATGTTCTTGCTAAAACCTACTTGCGTGCCAGGTTTGCTGTTTCAAGTAGAATATGGCTGCGAACAACTCGAGTTTCGCATAGTGTTCGAAGGAGAGTAAACACAATACAAATTAAAGGAGCGAGTGATCCCAGACTTCAATTAGAGTTGTCCTAACGAGATAAACCGGTCATTAAAGATAATCCTAGACCCATGTGTACAAAACAGAGAGAAGGTCGACGAAATGAATGATTGATTATGGATTTCTTTGACAAAATAAAAGACAAGCAAGATTAGAATGTACAAAAAATATTGGCGTCTTATGTGGTTTACTTTCAATTTTTTAAATCAAGAACTTTATCATTGATGCTACTACAGATAATATATTTGAGTACACGGATGCCGGAGGGGTCGTGCCTGAGGAGACCGAGCTCGCCATGCTGCTCCTTTTCAATGCCAACAAGGGAAGGGCTGACGAGGAGAACAGGGTCCCTGCACCAACAGGTTAGGTTTCCCTGGCTGCTCGGTAGTTCTCGGATAGCTCCCTAATTTTCCTTGGTCTTGTAGGTAACTGGCGCAGCTGCTGTAACTTGAGATGCTGGACTGGAGGAAGGATCATGAGGAGAACAACTACACAATGTTGTTTCATAAGGATAAACCAGGATCTTTTATTTACCATGAATTATTTGTCACCGAGTAATGATCTGGGGTTGTGTGTGTAGGGAGGGTGAATCAGATCTAGGAGCACATCGACTACGAGGTTTGCCAACACGACAAGTACCGTATGTGTGTCTACTCATCCAACCTGGTAATCCTCCATTTGGTCGCCTTTGATTGATATCCTCCAAAATAGGAGGAGATTCTGCTTTTGCTTAATCTCCTTGTGTATGCGCTTCTTGCACCTATTGATGCTACAAGTTAAGTAATCAGATCAACCCTTCATGTGTTGTATGCAACTTTTGCTCCAGTTTGTTGTACTGGGCGTGAACTATCGTCAAGATTCCAACATGTTCTTCATTTTCTTCTGATGCAAAAGTCAGCTGGATGCGGGAGAATCAATGCACATAAACTTGTTCTTTCTCTATTTTAAAGCATTGAAGATCATAACATTAGGCACTATCAATTGGTTTTATTTGGCTATCCGTATTGCTAATACCCCTTTGGGTCTTTAACATTTGCTTTTTCTCGTGGACACATGTATGAACACTTCACCTATCTTCATTCTTTCTAGATCTCATAAGTAGTAATTTCTTAAAGATTGTATAATCTGTATACTTCACTTTAATGCATGTGTGACAGCAGTAGGCTTCTAAGTAAATAATTTTCTAGAATAAGCTGGGTAGGGGGCAACTTATTGCAGCTTATTCCAGAAGGCAGCAAAAGAACTGGCCTTTAGTAATTAGTATGATCTTCTGATGTTGGAGTCTCTTTAGGAGGTGGAGTGTTTACACAATATGATATAATATGAATTTTAACTAACTAGTGTTTAATACTCCCTCCGTCCGGAATTACTTGTCATCAAAATAGATGAAAATGGATGTATCTAAAACTAAAATACATATAGATACATCCATTTCAATGACAAGTATTTCCGGACGGAGGGAGTATTTCTAACCTGATTTATGGAAGAACAAAATTTGGGCCACACAGCCACATAAAACCCTCTAAAATGCTCACTGCTTGCATCCATGTGACGCTTATATACACTGTCTGCATTCTACTCTCAGCTTGCTGCATTTTCTACTCTCAGCTTGCTGCATTTTTCTTATTTCATGTTATGCTTAATTTGCTTCTCATGTGTTGTCCCTCCTGATGCCAGGACGAAAAGCTTCTTGGAATTCTTAAAGAGGACAAAATGGAGCCATGCTGTTGTGCAACAGGCTATGTTTTTCGTAATACCATTTGTCTTGGCTGTGTAATCTTAGTTTGTGTGTGATGGGATACTCAAAAAGCTATTTGTGTAATTTAAATCTGTGTTATGTTGTCTGGCGTGTGTAATCTTATTTTGTGTGTGCTGGGATATTCAAAAAGATATCTGTCTAATTTAAATCTGTGATGTATTCTTCACTGAACTTTACTTGTACAGTTTCAGGTCTAAAAATGTTAAACGAGGTTAAATGACCTAATAATACATAATGGTTTGGACATGGACTTTGGCCCAGTAAAATAAATGTGTATAAAGTTTTATGGGCTGGCCTTATTGGGCTTGGCCAGAATTTATGACGATCTTATATCATCACTACCAATGCCACGTCAGATCTGGTGGCCATGTGGCTGATGCCACATCAGATCTATGTGGATGAGGCACACAAGTATTGACCAAAAATTTTGTCATTAAAAACTATGACCTAATAATTTTGGTCTTAAAAACTGTGACAAAAACTTAGAAAAGGTCATGTTTGTTTGTTCTTGACGGCCAACTGTTGACCTTCTCAGTTTGGTCAAAAAAAGGTCATATGTTGAAAACAACGACGATTTATTGACCAAAATGGTGGGTCACTATTGACCATA
Source organism: Aegilops speltoides (assembly GCA_021437245.1). NCBI lineage: Eukaryota > Viridiplantae > Streptophyta > Magnoliopsida > Poales > Poaceae > Aegilops > Aegilops speltoides. The sequence goes on from CM038147.1 coordinate 564,658,474, forward strand.
TTTCTTGTAGTGGGGCCACACCCCGGAGATGTGTGCCGCCTCTTCGGAGATGCCACAACACCACCCCGCATGTATGAGGGCCCGGTACGACGCTCCGGTGGCATTGCTACCCCAGGGCCCCCGTCCCGCCTAACCCTGGAGCGGTTTACCACGAGATCTAGCCCTTTGACTTCCCATGGACGGGCTTTGACCAGTGGACCTCTCCAGCCGGTTGTGTCAGGTCCGCCCATAGGGACACCCGGGAGCAACATCTGGGCCAAACCCACAGCTACGTCCACTCCATGTAGACCCGACGCGTCCGTTTCCCCCCTCCAGGTGCCGACGGTGGCGCCGTCCGTGACGGGGGCCACACCCCGGAGATGCGTGCCGCCTCTTCGGACATGCCATAACACCATCCGGCTGTGGTAGGTCATCCGATATATATATATATATATACACTTGGGAGCAAAGTCCCCTTAGTATAGACCCGATGCAGCTGTTCCCCATTCCAGGTGCCGGCTGGCGGCGGCACCATTCGTGAGGGGGGTCACACCGCTCTGTACAGAACCGAAAAATAATGTATGTATGCTTATTAACACATACTATATATAAGTTAGTCAAATAATAATATTTAAGAAAACATAAAATATAGCTATGAGGGAAAAACTATGCCGACGCAAAGCCGCCGCAGATAGTCATGCTGTGGCAGATGGACAGCCAGGCCATGGATCGATGATATGTCATCTATGCCGACGGCCGCCGTCGGCATAGGTCCCGGTCGGTCGCGCTCGATCGGTGACGTGTCACCAGATCTATGCCGACGCCACCCGCCCCGCCGCCGGCATAGATACAACGCCATTAGCCGCCGTGATGACCGTTGTCGCAGCCCACATCTATGCCGACGGCTCAGATATGCCGACGGTAGTCTGAGGCGAGTTCGGGATAAGCCGACGGCCGAGATGTGCCTACGGTGGTCTGTCGGCGAAGACGGGATAGCCCGACGGCCATTGTACACCGACGCCAGACCTAGTCGCTTAAGATAGTTTGGATTAGGCCGACGAGGGCCGTCGGCGACATTTGGTCAAGTCGGCTTAGAGCCCTGTTCCTGTAGTGACGCTTGCAGAGCTAGAATGAAGTAACGAAGGAAATGTAACAATTTGTTGGTGCAAAAGTAAAGTTTGGAAGCAACAAATCATATATAAGTGTAACAAGTCATTTTAAATTTGTAGAAGAAAATATGCACAATATTAAGAGCATGCTTTGACAAGAGTGGGTGAGAATGTTGTATCGGTGTACTTGGTCTTAATTAGATAACCAAGGGACAAATACAATTAAAGTATGATAGGCATGGGTGTAAGCAATCATATCTAGTCATGACATTGTATACAAATAAAAAGAATATAACTGCAATATAGGAAACAATGAGGTCGGTAGAAGAAGGGACAGAAAAGCAATTCGGCTGGGTCCAGATGCTCCTGCTATCCGGACCGCACTCTTCTTTGCAATTTCCAAGACAGCCTATATTCACCGTCAGATTTTGATTAAATAGTACTAGGTCCGGGCCACCTATCGACGACGGACTAGAAGTGGCTCCGAACACCGCTATAGTACAGATGGGTGGGACGGAGGTGGACCAACGGCCGCCATCCCCTAGTAGATATTTATGGCCGGATCCCCACCCCAACCTACCCATCGCCTTCCTCGGTTCATCCACCAAGGCTTCACTTTCCTCTCCCTCTCCTCGACGACAATGGAGTCTTCGCCCTCCGCCACCAAGCATAGGCCGACGCCGGCACCCCTTTCGCCATCCCCGCCCATTTTTCGCCAAGACAAGCCCTCACCTTCGCCTCAGGGCCCTCATGGATCTAAGCCATCCCCATCCCACCGCCGCTTTTCTCGACTAGGCCATTGTTGTCGATTCTTCCAATGGCTGAGCTATCCATATGCGACCACCATTTTTCAATTTCAACCGAGTAGCTATATCTCGATGCACCAGCCTTACAAACCCACATCTATCTGTTCATCTCATTCCCAGAGAACCATGTCCGACTACACTAGCCGTGATTTATATTAGCGATAGGCGATCACCCCACCAGATCCAAGACGGCAGCCGCACATCTCTCGCCAAATACAACATCCGTAAGCTCACAGGGCATGTTGTGACTTTAATGAATGGGTTTAGTGAGTACAAATGCCACAGACACTAACATTTTGTCGCCGACGCCCATAGAGTGCACCTCCGCGATTTCCTTCTTCGTATACCGAGGCAGGAGAGGCCGATCTTGAATGCACTTGTGGCTGAGCTCGAGGGGACGATCCTCAGCCAGAAAATGACACGGTCACAGGAGGCTAATCGCTTCTGGAAATTCTCGTGAAATCCTTATACTAAAAGTCGACGGAGGGGAATGTGCTAGACATGGCTAGGGGCTTTGAAGGCTCAGATTCCCTCAAGATCAAGATCTTTGTGTGGAAAATGTTCTGAATCGCTTCCAACCTCGTATAATGTGGCTGCGAATTGGCCGCGAACGGACATGCACCATTTGTGGCCTCGGGAGGACGCTAACCATGTCTTCTTCGGTGCTGTCTTGCTAGATTTGTGTGGAGCGCGTTATATTAAACAGAATTGGAACCCGCAAACTAGCATCGATCTACTCAACTTGTCATCGCACGCAGAGGGGTGCTAATGCGAGGGTGGTGTGGCGAGCGTAGGGGCTTATATTTTGGTCGATCTCGACCGTGAGGAACAAAATTACCATAGAACACAAGTTCCCCGCTCACCCAGCTGAGATTCTTTTCAAATGTCACATTTTCTTACTGTGTTTGGGCGCCATTGGGGAAGCAGAGTGACGAGGACGATGACCGAGATCATGGAGCAGATCAGTTGTGCATGTCGAAATCAAGACTGCAAGGACAACACGCTTGAGCCTTTTATGCTTAGTTATGCTTTGCCGCGAGCTATGTTATTGCCTATCTATCTAGTTTGTACTCCTATCTTTGCTCGGACGTTGAGCTCACGAACTTTTGTCGCTTTTGATATGTAAGGATGGAACCTTTTGTGGATGTTGCCTTGGGGCTTTATTAATTTAAAGCCGACGCTCCGCAAGCCTTCGCTCCAAAAAAGTATAAATGCTGGTTAGTGAAAGAAATAGGTTTTGTGGGATGTTTGAACTCCCAATGATCCAGAATTAAATCTCGTGCTGAGATCCCGTGCATGAGTAAGGTAGATGTTCGTCATGAGCAAGAGTCATCAACAAAGAAAAAAATACTACATTTTCAAAGGCGCAGATGTGGCCATGGTGTTCGCATACGGTCCGGCAACAGAGATGTGCTCGGTCCGGATGGTAACATCAATGAGGCGGCAAGCAGTCGGAGTAATGGGCCACGGTAGGCTGACCCGACCCAAGATCTTTCAAGACATCGGGCAGGCGCGCCCGGCCGAGTCCACTCCGGCGACCTTCAAGAAGCCGAGTCCTTAGACGGCGACTCAAACAAGCCGACTGGCTTGCGACCTTCAAGGGGCCGACTATGAGAGTCGGCCCGCGACCTACACGAAGACCGGCGCGGGTACAGCCCCGACGTGGCCGCCCCTCAAACCCACGGAGGAAGGCATGGCTACAGTGAGCCGCATCACCAGAGATCTCCGGTGAGGCGCGCACTCGCTGCCATGCCTCCTCGATTTCAGCCACAGCACGAGGCATCAGGCCCACGACGGCGGCATGTACGGCCCGGAGATCGCCGCCTGGCCGCGAGAGAGAAGAAGATGGCCGGAGAGCTCAAGACGGCCTCAAGGGAGTCGGCCTCCCAGTCGGCCGCCTCCCACCAGGGCCCCACAAGCCATAAACCTCGATTGACGGGGAGTGGCGACAAGGATCGCTCGACAGACGGGCGGCACTGCTCCCACGACCCCATGACCGAGCCTGCGCCATCGAGTGCTGATAGTGTTCTACTGTTCATGGGCCCGCCAACAGGGGCCCCATAAGCCGGGCAGGAGGACGGCCAGAAGAGAGATCGACGGCCGGGGCCACGCCTAGTCGATATTGCCAGACTTCGGGTAGGCCTATATAAACCCCCGGGCACCCATGCAAAGGGTTCGCCCTCGATAGGTTTTAGATACACAACAAACAAGGAGAGAGCTAGCCTTGCTCCCTCCTCGCCTCCCAAACAGCTCAAGGAGCACCTCAGATTATCATACCATAGTGATCATGCGAGACCCCAGAGCAGCAGAGGGGTGTTATCTCCCGAGAGCCCCGGCCGGGTAAGATTCACCGGCGCGTATGTCCGGCCTCATCCTGCTTTAGGCACCGCGACGCTTCTACTCGCCCCACCATGATAAGCCACCCGCTGGCATATGTCGATCCAACCCCGACATTTGGCGCCCACCGTGGGCGAGGTGCACCGCCGTCCGAGATCTGTTCGACGGAACCCTCTTCCTCCTCGGCGAAGCGCAGCCACCGGCTCGGCAGATGGAGTTCAGACGACGCTGCTGACGGGCGCCGGCCGCTACGCTACGCAAGCGCCCTCGCCAACTCATTGGCGAGGTGCGCTCCGACGAGCTCGCACCGAAAAGTGCACGGGTGGCTCCGAGAACCTTCTCGCGGGCCTCTCGACCAACCTAAGTCGCCGCGAGCCCGCCAGATTTGGAGTCCGAGGCTCCTCCGACCCGATGTTGGTCGACTCGACGCCAGACGCTTGATATCTTCCCCACCAACGTGGTGGTTCACGACGAGCCGCCTGTGACGAGGAGGGTGGCGAAGCGCCGCCACGGCGGTGCTCGCCATTGGCCACGGCGAGCACTCCGCAAAATGCCCAGACCCATCGCCAGCCGCCCCGCAAGACTCGCCGCGCCCATCCTGCAGGACGCGGACGCAGAGATGCTGGAAGAACGCCGCTTCAGATCATCGAAGGCACCAAGAAGTTGGCAAGCATGAGACGCCTCGTCCGGCATACCAGCGCGAGATGGATCGTCTTTGTCAGGCGGCTCGCCGGGTCCGACCGGGCCGAGCCGCCTAGGTGCGGTCCGTGAGCGCGCGCAGCTATCGCCGATTTGTTCGGGCGAACGCCTGTACGCCACCTCGCGGAGAACATCCGCGCGCCTAAGCGGCGATCAAGAGCTGAAGAACCTCAAGGCGAGGAGCGCCGTAATAACGGAGAGTCCAGCAGCTCGATGCGGTTGCGCAGAACGCGGCAGCGGCCGCAGACGCGCAGCAGCAAAGAGCCGAACGATGACTTACCTCGCCGACCATAGCGCGATTTCGGACGCCGATCGGGCGGAGTCCGCGAAGGAAAGAGAAGGAGCCCGCTGCTAGCCACAGCCGGACTCAGATCACCATCGAAGCGCGACCAAGACGGCCACCCTGCAGCAAAGGAACGACGAGATGATTATCCGCCTCCCCACCTCAAGAGAGCGGCGAAGTTTCTCCCCGCTGTTGAGCATCCGACTTCGGAGGTCGCCTTTGGCCGAGAGGGAGTCGGAGAGAATGACGCCCGCCACCGGATCGACCGACTCCACAGATCCTCGGCGTTAGAAGAAGAAGATGAGTTGGTCCGCCGCTTCGCCCCGCGACGAGACGAGCCCTTCCTCAAAGGGTTCACGCCCGCCGAGATACGCCTAAGTACACCGCCCGGATACCGGAGGATTGGCCGATAGACTACCCACAGCCGCCAACATCGCTAACGGCAACAAGCGAAGTCGCCGTGAAGTATTTTCTCTCATGCTCTGTGGCACGGCTCGACATGGCTGAACAGCCCAAGCCCCGCAGCATCAATAGCTGGGTCGACTTCACCGAGGCCTTCATTCGCAACTTCACCAAAGACGCATAAGCGACCTCCCAAGCCGCCGCCAGCTCTCCTTGTGCGCAAGGCCTCAAGAATCAACACGCGACTACCTCACGCTACCGGGCGAACTCCAAACTCCCCGCGAGGGCGCACGAGGTGCAGCCATCGAGTATTTTCACGACCGGTGCCGAGAGGGCACCTCCTCAAGCACAAGCTCCTCCGCGACGAGCCCGAAACCTCGACGAACCGCTAGTCATAGCGCATAAGCACGCCACGGCCGACTCCTCTATGAAGACGGAGATCCAAGTCAACGCGGCCGCAAAGTGACTCCTCAGCCTTCAGTAACCCCGGCCGAGACGCCACCGGTGACAAAGAATGTAACGACAACAAGCGAAGCCCCACACCGACTTCCAACAACAAGAGGTCGCGGCAAGGAAGATCAAGAACCGGAAGGGCAACCTCCGCCAAGCCGCAGTAAAGGCGGCAAGTCCAACTGGTTGCCGGCTTTCCTATGAGCGACTCGATGGTCCTTGCAAGTTCCACAAGCGCGCCGGCCGAACCATACCACCGTAGTGCCATCGCTCGTCAGATCGCCAAGGAGATGGCCTTGCCCTCCGCCGCTCGGGCCGCCCGCCGCCGCCGCCCCCAAAGAGCCGGGCGGCTCGGCCAATGGGCGCGTCCAAGACGAGTTCCTGTAAGAGCACGGAGCATACGTAATGTTCACTCACCGGGCAGATGATCGGCAGCAGCAAGCGCCAACAAAGAAGAAGAAGTCAACACAAAGGGCAACAGAGGCTCCTGAGTTCATGCATCGGTCCGAGAAGCCTATCAGCTGGAGTCGGGCAGATCACCCAGAGGTGATGCCGAGTCCGGGCTCCTACGCCTTGGTTCTAGGTGCGACCTTGACCACTGATAGGCGGGCCGCCCGTTTCTCGCGGGTCCTGATAGACGGAGGTAGCAGCATAAACATCCTATACAAGGACACCATGGAGAAGCTCGGAATCAGGCGGAGGCAGCTGCAGAGCAGCCGCACCGTGTTTCATGGAATCGTTCCCGGCCTCTCCTGTTCACCAATTGGCAAGATTCTGATAGACGTCCTCTTCGGAGACAAAGATCACTTCCGCCGAGAGCCTGTCTGTTCGAGGTGGTAGACTTGAGAGCCCGTGACCACGCCTCGCTTGGCCGACCTGCCTTGGCCAAGTTCATGGCGGTTCCCATTACGCCTACCTCAAGATGAAGATGCCGAGTTCCAAGGGGATCCCACCATTGCCGCGATTACAAGAAGTCGTCACCACATGCTGCCGAGAGCAGCCGGCGGCCGAAGTCTTTGGTGATCGTGGTCGAAGCTGCCCTTGACCGTGTCGTGGCGATGGCTGGAAGCAGCCGGAGATGTCGCCGACCCCAAGGAGTCGGAAGCGTATGATCATTCAAGCCGCTAAAGAAACCAAGAAGATACCCTTGGACCCGGAGCACCCAGAGAAGTACGCTGTCATAGGCACCGGTCTTGACAAAGAAATAGGAAGGCGAAGCTCACCGATTTCTCCGTGAGAATCGACATTTTTGCGTGGTCCCCAAGGACATGCCAGTGTACCGACGGAATTCGCCGAGCACAAGCTACACGTCAGTCGGATGTGAAGCCCGTCAGCAGCCCTTGCGCCGCCGTCAAGAGAAGAGAAGAGTCGTCGGAGAAGAGATAGCCCGGCTCCTGGCAGCCGGATTCATCATGGAAGTATTTTTTCCGGAGTGGTTAGCAAACCCAGTACTGGTATTGAAGAAGAATAAGCAGTGGCAGATGTGCATCGACTACACCAGCCTCAATAAAGCCTGCCCGAAGGACCCGTTCGCTCTGCCAAGGATCGATCAAGTGATAGACTCCACATCGATGCGAGCTGTTGAGTTTCCTAGACGATACTCAAGATATCACCGATCAAGCTGAATCCAGCAGATGATCAAGACCGCATTCATCACGCCGCTTGGAGCCTTCACACCGACAATGACGCTTGGCTTGAGGAATGCCGGCGCCACCTTTCAGCGCTGCATGCGAAGTGCCTCCTCAAGCAACTCGCGTAAACGCCCACGCTTATGTGGATGATGTGGTGGTGAAGACGAGAAGCGGACGCTGCCGAAGACCTCAAAGAGACCTTTGAAAATCTGCGCCGATTCCAGATCAAGCTCAATCCCGAGAAGTGCGTATTCGGAGTCCCAGCCGGCCAGCTCCTCGGCTTTTTAGTCTCCGAACGCGGCATAGAGTGCAACCCCGTGAAGATCAAGGCCATTGAGAGAATGGAGGTACCCAGCCGACTGCTGGATGTGCAGAAGTTCACCGGCTGCTTGGCTTCAATCAGCCGATTCATCAGTCGGTTGGGCGAGAAAGCTCTGCCTTTGTATCAATTGATGAAGAAGACCACCTTTTTTGAGTGGAACCACAAGGCAGATGAGGCATTTCTCCAATCAAGAAGATGTCGGCGACTCCTTCGTGTTGGCGGCTCCGACTCCCAAAGAGCCCATGCTCTTGTACATCGCCGCCACCAGCCGGGTAGTCCGCACGGTTATTGTAGTCGAACGCAAGGAGGAAGGCAAGGCGCTTCCGGTCCAGAGACCGGTGTATTACCTGAGCGAGGTACTGTCGACCTCCAAGCAGAACTACCCTCACTATCAGAAGATGTGCTACGGCGTGCATTTTGCCGCCAAGAAGCTGAAGCCCTACTTTCAAGAGCACCCAATCACCGTGGTCTGCACCGCTCCACTCGCCGAGATCATTGGAAGCCGAGATGCCTCCGGCCGAGTGGCCAAGTGGGCTATCGATCTAGCCCCTTACACCATCTACTACCAACCTCGCACCGCCATCAAGTCGCAAGCGCTGGCCGACTTCCTCGTCGACTGGGCCGAGACTCAGTACCTGCCACTAGCGCCCGACTCTACTCATTGGCGGCTGCACTTCGACGGCTCCAAGATGCGCACCAGCCTCGGAGCCGGCGTCGTCCTCACCTCCCCCAAAGGCGACAAGCTCAAATACATGCTGCAAATCCACTTTGCCGCCTCCAACAACGTCGCCGAATATGAAGCGCCATCCACGGGCTCCGGCTTGCCAAGGAACTCGCATTCGCCAGATCCCGTGCTATGGCGATTCGACTTGGTGGTTCAAAGCAATCATCTCGCGATCGGGACGCCAAGGACGCAAACATGGCGAGCTACCGCTTCCTGGTGCAACAACTCAGCGGATATTTTGAGGGGTGCGAATTCCTTCACATGCCGAGAAACGACAACGATCAAGCAGACGCCTTGGCACGAGTCGGTTCCACTCGCCAGGCAATACCTTCCGGCGTCGCCCTGCAGCGCCTCCTCAAGCCGTCTATCAAGCCTTCGCCAGAATCCGACTCCATCTTCGTGCGGCCCGCCGTAAATAGTCGATCCGACTCAAGGCCCCAGCAAGCGACCTCAAGAAAGCCACGGCCGGCCCGGGATGCGCCAGCCCGGGATCGCCACTGCCCGGGACTTCTAAGCCTGCCCGGGACTGCGCTTAGTCGGCCGGAGCTGCCCCACCGCCCAGAGATTCCTCACCCAGCAAGCGGCAGCAGAGTCCAACCCACCGCCCCCAGCCCGCCACCCTTGTCCAAGTCAGCTGTGGTAGCAGCTTGAAGAGATAGCAAGACCTTCATGGGCGCAGCCCATCCTCAAGTTTCTAGTAAACAAGGAGTTACCAGCAGACGAGACCCTGGCTCAGCAAGTACAACGCCGAGCAGCAGCCTACACCATAGTCAACAGAGAGCTAGTCAGGCGCAGCGTTAGTGGTGTCCACCAGCGCTGCGTAGAGTCAGAACAAGGCCAAGCGATCCTCAGAGACATCCATCAGGGCGAGTGCGGCCACCATGCGGCTTCGAGGGCGCTGGTGGCCAAAGCTTTTCGGCACGGTTTCTTTTGGCCGACTGCCCTGGAAGAAGCTAAAGAGTTAGTCAAAAATGCAAGGGGTGCCAGGTGTTCCGCTCCAAGCCCCTTCAGCCGGCCTCCGTGCTGAAGACCATCCCCATTGCCTGGCCCTTTGCAGTTTGGGGCTTGGACATGGTGGGACCTTTCAAGACGGCCCGAGGCGGCCTAACTCACTTGCTTGTCGCAGTGGACAAGTTCACCAAGTGGGTGGAAGCAAAGCCCATCAAGAAATTAAATGGGCCTACGGCAGTGACCTTCATTGCTGACATCACAGTACGGTATGGCATACCGCATAGCATCATCACAGACAACGGCACCAACTTTGCCAAAGGCGCCGCTCGTTCTCTCGCGACGCAGGCATCCGATCGACTTAGCGCCCGCTGCCCATCCGCAATCAACGGCCAGGTGGAACGAGCCAACGGCCTCATCCTGTCCGGCATCAAGCCTCGATTGGTCGAACCACTCGAGCGCTCAGCCGGCTGCTGGGTTGAAGAGCTGCCTACCATCCTCTGGAGTCTGCGCACGACCCCAAACAAGTCAACCGGCTTCACGCCTTTCTTCCTCGTCTATGGTGCCGGAGCCGTCATTCGACGGATATACAGTTCGACTCTCCGCGAGTCTCCATGTACACCGAAGAGGAAGCTGAAGAAGCACGCCAAGACGGCGCCGATCTGCTGGAAGAGGGCCGACTATTGGCACTCAGTCGGTCCGGCATCTACCAGCAGAGTCTACGCCGATACTACAATGGCAAGGTCAAGCCAAGATCATTTCGAGAGGGCGACCTTGTGCTCCGGCTGATTCAGAGAACAGCCGGCCAGCACAAGTTGTCGGCGCCTTGGGAAGGTCCCTTCATCATCAGCAAGGTGCTAGGGAACGATGCCTACTATTTGATCGACGCTCAGAAGCCTCAAGCACGCAAGAGGGACGACTCCGACAAAGAAACAGAGCGCCCGTGGAACGCCAATCTTCTGCGAAGATTTTACAGTTGATGCAGTATGTATCACGCTACCCTCTTTTGTATTAAAGTACCAAGACCTTAGGCCCCCCGGGACGAGCTCGGGGACTGCCTTTTTGATTATCTGTATGATATGGATTTCGCTTCCGAGTATGCTTTCCCCATTTTATCATACTATCTGGCACCGGGTCCGACTAGTCGGCCCGGGGACTCGCCGTCTTGCGCTATGAAATGCTTCCTTAAGTCAGACAAGTAATGTGCTGCGCTCAAAGCCGTCTCCTGCCGAAAGCCGCAGCTCGCAGAGCGACTGCCGGTAAGCAGTGGACGGGAAATTACGAGTGCACACATGAAAAACGGCTAAGGACTTAAGAGCTACGCATAGCCCAAGCCGGCTGCCAGCCTCCCCTTACCAAGCCGACTCGCGAGCAGTCGGCTCACAGTCTCAATTTTTATCAAGGATAGCCGACTCTCGATAGTCGGCCTGTCGATTTTCAGCCAACTAGCTAGGATTTTCAGCCAACTTGCCTCCCTAAAGTAGCTGAGCACTTGACCCAGCGGCAGTCCGTAGAGCGGCTGCCCAGTCGGCAAGGCGGCAACTGAAGGAAGGCGGCAAAGGAAAAAGTCTAAAGAACCGAAGCAAGGAAAGGCGGAAATTTGATAAATATTTACATAAGGCCCTTGGCCGAATAGACCCCGCGGGTGGAATTGTTCGAAACTGACAAGTTTTTTAAGAACAAAAGAGACAGGTAAAACTGAAGCGCTCTAGGGGGCGGCCTCCGAAGCCGGAGGGCCGGAGGTGGCGGCGGTGTCGGACGTCGGGGCAGTCGGCTAGGCGGTCTCGGCTTGGTCGCCTCCAGCGATGGCCGCCTTGTCCTTCTGAGGCTCGTTGCTGGAGGCACGATCAGGCTGAGGCTGGCCGCCTGCTTCGTCCTCTAGCGCCTCCTCCTCGCTTCCGTCCTCCGACTCGTCCTCCTCCTCGGTGCTGGAGCCGATCACCTCCGCTGAAGTCCTCTCAGACTCGGGTGCATCCCAACCACTCTAGCAGCACCTCCTGCGCCGCCGTCGTCCGCTGGGCACAAAGACACTGGTGTCCGTGTATCGGCGATCGCCCTTGCCCGACAAGGGCTCCTTCTACGGCCTCCAGCTCGCCTGGGCCTCTCGACCGAACGCTGCGACGGTCCAGTCCAGCCTCGATACCACCATTTGACGAACTCCAAGGCTCGGCGTGCTCCGGCCCGAGCCAAGGAGCCCCTCCAAGCCTCAAAGCGTCCGGCGGCGACCTCCAGCCAGTCGGCCGTCCGGCTGGCGGTGCGCAGAGCTGGCACCTCCGGCCACAGAGCGGCAACGACTTGAGCGCCGGCGCGTTGAAGACGGCGCAGCAGACGATGAGCAGGACGAAGGCGAACCCCGATGCTCAGAAGCTGCTCGTCGATGGTTCGAGGGGCGTTGGCGGCAATCACTTCGCCCTTCGCCCATCGCTCCTCCTGAGCCGCCTCGATGGCCAGAGGAACGACCTGCGAGTGGCCGAGAAAGAAGTCTGCCAAGACAGAAGGAAAGACAGTCAGAAAAACCCAAAATCAGCCCAACACAGAGTCGGAAGACCAGAGAAGAGAAAAAAGAATTACCGTCGACGATGTCCTCAAGCTCGTGGTAGCCGGAGGTCAGCATCGCCTCCCGGTCGGTCCAGGCGGAGCGCTCGACCTCGAACTCGGCTATGAGGGCATCCTCCCGCGACTTGGCATCCTCATGCGCATTCCGGAGCAGTTCCTTCGCCGCCAGCTGCCGCCAGCAGGTCGCGCTTGACGAGCTTGTCGCCTCCTCCTCCTGGCGCGACGGGCGGTGTTGGCCTCGCCCAGCTGCTCTCGGAGGGCGTTGGCGCTGAAGTTCAAGAAAAGACAAGAGCATCATCAAGAAGGAAGGTCGCCGGGAGATCCGCTCGACTACTCAAGAGTCGGCCCAATCTCGGGATTACAGCCCCGCGGCCAGCAGCCCTTCGCTGAGAAGAAAGAAGGAAGGTCGCTGGAGATCCGCCGATCGCTCAGCAAGTCGGCCAATCTTGGGGACTACAGCCCACGGCGCGCCAACATACCAAGCAAAGAAGAAAGAATTGGCTCACCTCGACTTTCCGTCAGATCGGCGGTCCGCTTCCTCAGCTCTTCAACATTGCGGTTGAAGGCAGTAGCGCGGAGATTGTGGTATTCCTGCAAAGCCGGCAAAGCAAAGTTAGCCTTCGGAGCTCGCCAGAAGGAGTTCCGAGCCGCCTGCTCAGCAGCCGACCCCGAACTCGGGGACTACACCCAGTGGAGGCTTGCCGCCTCACGGAAAAAGAAAAACTAAAAAAGGAAAAACGAAACATACCCGGACGGAGGTCCGCAGGGCCAGATGCGCCTTGGTGTAGAGTTGGAGGGCGTCGCCCTCGTTGCGCAGCTTCGATTGGACGTTCAGAAGGGCCTGGTTCAGAGGGCCGGTGCCGCCTTCACGCAGCCAGCCGGTGGGCGTGGCACTTGAGGCCTCGACGTCCAAGTTCGCCGAGCTTGCAGCGCCGGTGTCCCGAGCTCGCGGCGCTGAGTTCGTCCTCTCAATCTGGCGGCGCGCTGGCGCGGCGACCTAAAGAAGCAGTTGCGCGTCGGCGTCGTCCGCAGTCGGAGGATCCTGCGGGTCCACCGGCTGTTTGCCGTGTGGCCTTGAAGACGGAGGCGGCGGGGGCGGCGGGGGCGGCGCGTGAGTGTCCGAGCCTGAGACGTCGCCGCCCTCCTCCGTGAGAGGGTTTGCGGTGCCGACCTCCCCGGTCTGCCCCGTGAACTCAGGGGCCGGCGGCGCCGACGACAGTGGGGGGACGAGCATCGCCGATCAACGACGCGCGGCCTCCTTGGCATGCCGCTCCGCCGCGGCCGCAGCCACGGCCTCCTCTAGGTGCCGCTGGGCGTTGGCGGCCGCCTTCTCGGCCTCCGCCTTCTCCAGGCGGTCGGCCTCCTCCTCCTTGCGCTTCTCTCGCGCGTTCCGTGCCGTCGCCTCTCGAAGGTCGGCGGCGGGATCAATCCGTCGTATGTTGGCAGACGTCTCCATCGACCCCATGACGGAGGGGACGGCGGCTCTCTCAAGAGAGAGGGGAGCTCTGGAGAAGATCGGAGGAGAGATCAAATAAGAGTCGGCTGAAGATCCAGCAAGAAAATAATAGAGCAAGAAGACTCACGAGGAAACTAGCGGCGGCCTTCTCACTTCCTTCCGGAAGCGGTTGGCCTTCGCGGCCGCCTCCTCCCGCTTGGTCGCGGAGGAGGCCCCCTTGGACTTCTTCGACTTGCCGCCGGGCACATTCGGCCCGCCGTGACGCCTCTTCGCGCCGGCTTGGCTGGAGGAGCCGGCTCTCGGCTGGCGGCGCGGGACGACTTCCGTGTCGATGTCGTCCTCGGGCCAGTCGGCAAAGGTTGCCGACGGCCTGAGGCCGCCGTCTGCCCCCTCTCCGCCGCCTTTGGCATCGGCCTCCAGCGCCGCGGCCCCCAAGTCGGGGTCGTCAATGTCGCTGGCCTCGCGATCCGGGACGTACTCGCGAGGCTCTTCGGTGGCGCCGCCGCGGTGCCGTGAGGGGATTCTGTTCGAAGGACGCCAGCAAGGATTAGAGCTCGAAGTCAAACGCGAAGAAGATCGAAATACGACGGAAGCAACTTACCATTGAGGGGGTTGTCGCATGAGTACGGCTCCTTGCAACTGCCACTCCTCCGTGAACCCGCAGCATGGGCGTGTGGTTCACCAAGTTCGCCACTTCTCCACGCGGCATGTCCTTGGTGCACAGCCGGCTTGGATCGTGCCGGCCGCTCATCTGACAGATGAGGTGAGGCCGGCCCTGGAGCGGAAGAACCCGGCGCGCCACGAAGGCGGCCAGGAGATCGGAGGCGACGAGCCCCTCCGACTGCAGCATGACTCGGAGTCGCGCCACGGCGCCGGCTCCGGAGGTCGAAAGTGACTTCGACCGATGGGACCAACTGGACAGCCGGCCAGTCAGTGGCTCGGGGTTGAAAGGCGGCAGGTTGACCCAGTCGCCGTCGGTGGAGACGTTCTTCACGTAGAAGTAGGTCTTCTGCCACATCTTCACCGATTTCACCAGCGGGATGGGCGGAAAAGGGTTGTCGGCCGTCGTGCGCCGCACCGCGATGTAGGTGCCGCACTGTGCCGGCGTGCCGGCGGCCTGAGTGCCGAGCTTCGAAGAGAAGAACTCCCCCACAGCTCGAGGGTGGGGAGAACGCCGATGTAGCCTTCGCACAGGGTGGCGAAGGCGGAGAGAAGCACCACCGCGTTGGGGGTGAGGTGGTGCGGCTGCAGGCTATGTAACTCGAGGAAAGAGCGGAAGAATCCGCTCGCTGGGAGCCCCAGCCCGCGCATGAGGTGCGAGCGGAAGATGACCCGCTCGCCCTCCGCCGGCGCGGGCCGGATCTCTCCCGCCGGCGCGGGACGGGCCTGCACCAAGTCCGCGCTCGAGAGGCGGCGGGTCCGGCGAAGGAACTCGATGTCCTCCGCCCCCACGTCCGAGCCGTCCCACACGCCGGAGCGCGAGGTGGGGGGCGCGACGGAAGAAGAGCTCATCGCCAGCGAGAAACGGCACTTTGGCTCGCGGCGGAGGGAGAAAGCCGCGGCTCGCGGCGAAGGAGGGAGGAAGGGCAGGGGAGCGGGGGAAAGGGTGCGCGTATATTGCCGCCCGCTCCCTCCCGCCTACTTATAGCCCAACGGGCTGAGAAGCCGAGGGGCGACGGGGATTAATCGCGCCCGCGGCCCCACGCCGCCCACGATCAACCCCCACGGTTATCGCGCGCAGAACGGTGTGAGATGCCAACCGCCGCCACAGCGGATCCGCCGGGAGCCGAGGCGCGTAGTGGCGGGCCCCACCGACGCCCGCCCGTTGTGCGCGTGGGCAGGCAGACTATCGCCTCCATGTGGCGCCGTGCGATAGGACCACCTCAATAATGGCAGGGAAGCGTAACCGATACGCCGCCAGTTTCCCGCCACGACTTGCGAAGCGGCGGCTCCTCGTGGAGCCAGTCCGACTTCGGCGAGGCGGTCCGAAGAAACAGCGGCCGAGTCTCAGAGTCGGCGCTAGGAAGATTGAAACTGCCGAAGCCCCACAAGGCGGCACCCGCTGGGCTTCGCCAGCTTCGGGGACTACTGTCGGAGTAATGGGCCACGGGTAGGCTGACCCGGGACCCAAGATCTTTCAAGACATCGGGGCAGGCCGCCCTCACCGAGTCCACGGCGACCTTCGAAGAAGC
This sequence comes from Aegilops speltoides, assembly GCA_021437245.1. Lineage (NCBI taxonomy): Eukaryota > Viridiplantae > Streptophyta > Magnoliopsida > Poales > Poaceae > Aegilops > Aegilops speltoides. The sequence goes on from CM038147.1 coordinate 564,674,368, forward strand.
CGAGTCCTTAGACGGCGACTCTGAAACAAGCCGACTCCGGGCTTGCGACCTTTCAAGGGGCCGACTATGAGAGTCGGCATGCGACCTTACATGAAGACCGATGCGGGGTACAGCCCCGACGTGGCCGTCCCCTCAAACCCACGGGAGGAAGGCATGGCTATAGTGAGCCGCATCACCAGGAGATCTCCGTGAGGCGCGCATCTGCCATGCCTCCTCGACTTCAGCCACAAAGCACGAGGCATCGTGCCCACGACGGCGCATGTACGGCCCGAGATCGCCGGGCCCCGTCGCTGAGAGAGAAGAAGATGGCCGAGAGCTCAAGTCGGCCTCAAGAGTCGGCCTCCCAGTGCAGTCGGCCGCCTCCCGACCAGTGGCCCCACAAGCCATAAACCAGATTGACGGGAGTGGCGATAAGGATCGCCGACAGACGGCGGCACTGTTCCCACGACCCCATGACCGAGCTGCGCCATCGAGTGCTGCACGTTGTTCTGCTTATCATGGGGCCGCCAATGGCTGGGCCCCGTGGTTTGGCTGTGGAGGACGGCCGCAAGAGAGATCGACGGCTGGGGCCACGCCAAAGATTACCATTGTACTTCGGGTAGGCCTATATAAACCCCCGGCACCCATGCAAAGGGTTCGCCCTGGATAGGTTTTAGACACACAACAAACAAGGAAGAGAGCTAGCCTTGCTCCTCCCCGCCTCCCAAACAGCTCAAGGAGCACCTCTCAGACTATCATACCATAGTGATCATGCGGAGACCCCAGCAGAGCAGCAGTAGGGGTGTTATCTCCCCGGAGAGCCCCGAAGTTGGGTAAGATTCACCGGCGTGCATGTCTGCGCCTCATCCCGTTTCCAGGCACCGGCGACGTTCTACTCGCCCCCACCATGATAAGCCACCCGTTGGCATATGTCACATCCAACCCCCGACAGCAAGCGCGGCGGTCCTTTCTATGTGAAGAGAATGCACAAGCAACCCGCCATGTCACCACTGCACGCCATAACATACACACCGACATGATCAACTTCACAGACAAGCTGATGGCAACACTTTGCATCCAATTGCACATGCTTTGTGTTGCGAGGGGTTACTCGATTGTCCCCTGAAAATGGTAGATGACAACGCAATATCTACCGAACCTCGTGAGCTAGAGGACCCAGCTAATCTACCCAGCTTCTACTCTACAAGCCATTGTACCGAACCCCGCTTCAAAGAAAATCCATGGCGTGAGGCTTGAAATTGTCTGATTGTGAAGGTAACATTTTTTTTGTCAGATCATATCTTCATGGCCATCATCTACTTTCCCTAAACTATTAATCATTTTACTTTCTCTCACTTTCTATATTAATGATGTGCAGGAGAGTGCTCTTCTAAGGCTGCTTGTAATGGGTAGTATCATAAGTTAGTATCATCCATATGATACTAGTATATGGTACTACCTCCCTAATGCATAGTATCATATAGTAGTATCATAGATGACTTTATTTATTGTCATGCATGACACATAGTAGGATTGCATTTATTATGATACGGTATCATGATATGATACTCAACCCTCTCTTTCCTCATTTAATTCTATGTCACCTCATCTAAATTGCCTAGTTGGCATGCATGATACTAGCTATGATACGGAGAACGCTCCTTTGCGGGCGAGCGTTGAAACACTCGATCCATAACCTCTCCTCCAGTTAATTCTATTAATTAATGGACCCAGTCTTTACGTCCTTAAATTTTTGTCGCAATAAATTAAACAGGTGGGCCCAGCACTGCCTTCCATAAATCTCTCGGCCCCCCTGATTTCAACGGGGGTGGGGCCAGGTGCGTCCCTTAGTTTTTCTGTCACGGAGATTTGCTTAAAAGGAAGGTTGAGATCCCGTCAAATAAAGAAGGAAACTTTGACTTACCTGCTCTCGGTCGAAATCGAAAGATCGAACGCCGCGCCGTAAATAGCATCGCCCTATGATACTCCCATTACGACCAGCCTAATAAACATAGACCGCTAAATGGATGAGGCAATCCGCCCACTTCCCGCCCTCAAAGAAATCAAGGCCTCCAAAAGCCCTAGCAAGGAATCAGTAAGTGATGCTCGACAATCAATCAATTTGCTCGCTGTCCAGCACTATGCATGGTGCATATCGGTTTGATTAAGGATATGTACGCCGACTGCCAGAAGGGTGATCCTTCGACAGTAATTTTTGTTGTCAACCGCGTCAACATACCGAAGTATGTATCATCAAGGAGTTATGACACCAACCCATGGTTCGCAGGCCGGCCAGTCGTTCCAACATCAACTACTACCGTTGAACTTCTTGAATCCCACTTCCAATCGCTGTCTGCACAGCACCTTGCCAGGTTTGCATATATTATCATTCTCCACCATTTAATTAAATCACGTGCCGCACTGCATCACCATAAGAAAGAGAAATGTCTAACAGCTCCCGGGTGCCCCTACACCCTCATGAACAGTAAATTCACATAAAATTGAAAAAAAATCAAAAAAATCTTAAACTTTCAGGGATCAAGGATTATCGAAGGTTTGATGTTCGTGCAAAGTTTCAGCAACAAATAACCTTCATGGAGCCCTCACAAAAAAAATCACTGCTAAGAGCATCTCCAACAGTCAGCTATATATAGCGCCGCTGTAAAAACGCTGTTAAGCTGCTAGGCTGGGCTGTTTTTATGCTGCTCGGCCATACTGGCTCCAAAGAGCGGGCGCTATAATCGCAAGCTGCCACCACTCCAAAGAGTCAGCATTATAATGCAGCGCTACAACAAGACAAACCACATATACATTTGCAAGAAAATGATCAAACGAACAAAATAAAAATCAATTCAAATAATTTAAAATAAATCATTACAACACAAACAAATAGTTTACCGCTCAAGACAACAACAAATAGTTCAAATATTACAACACAACAAATAGTTCATGAAGTTCATGCTCTTTGCTGTCCATGCCATGCCCACCACTCTTCAATTAGATCTTTCTGAAGTTCATTGTGCGTTGCGGGATGCCGAATGGCATGATAGGAGGCAACAAAACGAGCTACCCTTTCAGCCCTCCGCCGCACTCGCACGGGATGTCCCAAGAGCTCATATTGTGAGTAGTCTAAAATCTTGGCCACGCTCATTCTCGATGATCATGTTGTGCATGATCACACAAGCGTGCATGATGTACCAAAGCATTTGTTGGTCCCAAAATCTTGCCGGTCCTCTCACAATAGCAAATTGGGCTTGCAAAATCCCAAATGCTCTCTCCACATCTTTTCTAGCCGCCGCCTGAGCATTGTGGAAATCAAGATTTTTCTTACCTTCCGGTTTTTTCAACGGCTTCACGAAGGTTTGCCACTTTGGGTAGATGCCATCCGCTAGATAATAGCCATAGTTGTACGTATGGCCATTTGCTACAAACTGCACAGGTGGCAACTCACCGCTTGCAATCTTATTCATCAAGGTGACCGTTGAGAACATTGATATCATTTAAAGATCCAGGCATTCCAAAGAATGCATGCCAAATCCAAGTCTCCTGATCGGCCACCGCTTCAAGGATTATAGTGGAACCCTTTTTTTGGCCGTGGAATTGCCCATGCCATGCCTTTGGACAATTCTTCCAACTCCAATGCATGCAATCTATTGAGCCAAGCATGCCAGGAAAGCCGCGCGCTTTGTTCATCGCCAATAGCCTTGCGGCGTCTTCAGCAGTGGGAGCTCTCAAATACTCCTCGCCAAATACTTGCACAATTCCCACTCGCAGCGCTTGACACATGATGGCTTGGCTCTCACCCATAGCCAAATGATCATCAACTAGATCAGCCGGGATACCGTATGCCAACATACGCAAAGCGGCTGTCACCTTCGAAAAGTGCTATGCCCGAGCTCTCCGGCGGCATTCCTCCTTTGCTGGAAAACCGGTCATGGCTCGCTAGTTTCTCCGCAATGCGCTGAACAACTCGGTGCTCATCCTAAACCGCGATTTAAAATACGACTCTGGGTACGTGGGATTCTCCACGAAATAGTTCTTCATCAATCTATTATGGGCATCAATCCTATCTCTCCAAATTTTCTCCCGACCCATAACCGAACCACCGTGCTTCGGTTTTTTATTGATATGCATAGCTACGATCATTGCAAGATCCTCCTCCTCTTCCATATCAAATTCTTCTTCGGAAGAATCATACGACGAACTCATCTACAATGTTCAATACTATACTATAAAAACTACAATTCAAAACATGCACCAAATTCATGAAGTTTGAGCAATACATACCTTGTAGGCGTTTTGTCAAACACCTTGCGGGCGCGGCGCGGCGGCGAGCGCTCGGGCGCTGTTCCTCGGACGACGGAGGCGCTGGCGACGACGTGGTACTAGGAGGATGGGCGAGCCGCCAAGCGATAGGCCGGGAAGCTTGGAACGGTCGCCGGGGCGCGGGCGGCGCGGCGGTGGCGCTGCCGGTCGGGCTTGGAAGCGAGAGGAAGAGATGGCGCGAGGCCGAGTGTGCTGCTACAACAGACTGGCGCCAAATACGCCAGTAAGCGCTTTGCCAAGCCTAACCCGATGAAGGCTACTGCTTTTTTTGCTGCTTCATTGAGCGCCTGACGTTCTTGCAGCAAGGCTTAAAACGCCTATTTTGCGGCGCGGCGCTAGTTTTGCGCGGCCGTTGGAGATGCTCTAAAAAATGTATAAAAACTTTGATTTTTTTTATTTGAGTGCTCTTCGAATGTTATTTTTAGCTAAAACTTTGCAAGATCATCAAAAGTTTCATGATGTTCGATGTCCCAAAGTTTCAGATTTTTTTATTTCATTTGAAATTGTTTTGAATTTACTGTTCATAGAGGGTGTAGGGGCACCCAGGTGCTGAAAATCATATCTCCCATAAGAAATTTACTGGTTATGACATTTTTTTCCCAATAACTCGGTAGTACACAATGCACCACGGTTTGTACGAGTTAGCGGGAAGGACATCATGGATCAGCTAGTCGGCGATGCCATGCTCGATCATGAACTAGGGTGTATCATTTTACGACGGCAGAACCAGGTTGATCAGGAGTCAAACCACGCTTTACCATATCTGAATCACCGTCACATACTAGAGTGTGATTTCTCGGTAAGATAAATTGTTTTCTTCTCAGCACCTAATCAAACCCAAACCAGTCATCTATATAATCAATTTGGACCAGTTACCTAGTTCTAAAACTCCTCCCTCTTATTTTTTTTCAGACGCTCGCTCTTTAAGGCACAAGTATTTCTTTTTTGAAGGGAAAACCGTAGAACAGAATGTTCTACGGTAATTTTATATTATAATTAGAATATTTACATGGGAAAAACAAAAAAAAGTACAAATATAGTTTACAAAATCAACCAATTCCTTGTCTAGGTATCATGTGGAAAATTATGTCAAGAACTGTTCAGACCATTCCTTGAGTTGCTGAGTGATTCCTGGTCTTGCACGAATCTCTGTTGCTTTCAAACATTCTTGGAGATAATATTGCCATCCCCCGATGTGAGCTGGTGCTTGACGGAAGATTTTGTCATTTCGAATGAGCCAGATACTCCAACTAGCTGTCACAATGATATCAAATGCTATGTTGTTGGGGAGATGTTCAGCCAGGAAGCAACATTCATCAAAACTAGAGATACCTCTCTTTCTTTGTGGGGCAATTTTGTTCCAACATTGTCGAGCGAAGTTGCAATCCCAAAAGAGGTGGGACAGAGTTTCCTCCGTATTCTCAGCACAAAGAGCGCAATTGTAGGACGGTAATGTCATCTTTTTCCTTTTGAGGAGGTTTCTGGTGTTGACTCTGTCGTGGAGTAGAAGCCAGAAGAAAATTTTGTGCGTGAGCCTGTTCGAACTCTTCCATAGCAGCTTAAATAGGTGGTGGCTTGTAGATGGACCCTTGATGGCTTTGTAAGTTTGAATGACTGAGAACTTGGGAGTGTTTGCTTTCAAAAACCATTTATCTGTCTGCTCTGGCATTTGGAGCTCCTCAAGTGTGTGTTGCAATTGGTTAAACTGCTCATATGCTTGCCAGGACAGGGGCCTGTGGAATAACTCTTCCAGTGAGTGAAGAGCAAGCACATGCTATAGGGAGATATTATTTTGATTGGTGAATGAGAACAGCTCCGGGAATTTATCCTTAAGTCCCACTTGCCTCCATCGATCATGCCAAAATTGTACTGTATCTCCAACTCCCACCTGGCAATGGTAAAGTTGTTTGTACCTTGGTAACAGTTTTAGGATGTCCTTCCACCAGAACGAGCCTATCAATCTTTCCCCCGGCTGGCTGTTGCTATAGTATACTTCCCAGACAATCTTAACCCATGGAATGTTTTCCTTATTCAGGAATTTATGAAGGAATGTCATCAGGAGAGCCTGATTGTGTGTTTGAAGCTCCAGCACACCCAAGCCTCCATGGTTTTTGGGCTGACACACCTTATCCCAAGAGATTAGCGCAGGGCCCTGTTCAGCACTTCCATACTTCTTCCATAGACAATTCCGAAGGAGTTTGGAGATGTGTGTCAGCACCGATTTTGGAATTGACAGAGAGCTCATAAAGTATATGGGCATGCTAGCAAAAATTGACTTCACCAGAACCAATTTGTCTCCAAATGAGAGGAGAGTAGAGCATCCCAGAAGTCTCTTCTCAATTCTAAAAAGCATGGGTGTGAAATCTTCCACCTTGGGCTTAGAGGTACTTAATGGCAGGCCCAAATATGTGAGTGGCAAAGAGCCTATCTGACATCCCATCATGTTGGATAACCTGGTCATTTTCTCCTCAGAAGTGTTAATAGCTATCATAGTGGATTTTGAATAGTTCACTCTGAGCCCAGTGAAACCAGCAAAATGCAGCAGTAGGTTTTTAATGTGCATAATTTGTCGCTCTTCTGCAGGGAGGATTAAGATGGTATCATCAGCATATTGGATAACTGGAAAATCATTGCAAGAGTGATGTTCAATAGGAGCCTCTATCATGCCAGCCTGCATAGCTTCGTTTAACATAGATTGCAAGATATCAGCAGCCAAAACAAATATCAGAGGAGAGAGAGGATCTCCTTGTCTAACTCCCTTTTTGCACAAAAACTGCTTGCCAGGAACTCCATTAAGAATAACTGATGAATAGCCAGTAGTATAGATCATATTAATCCACTTAATCCATTTCTGACCAAATCCTTTAGCTTGCAGAATCTTGAAAATGGTTTCATGACTTAGCATGTCAAATGCTTTCTCAAAATCCAGTTTAAGAAGAATAATTTCCTTGCTTGAGTGGTGGCACTGATGAATATATTCAAAAGCCCAAGCTAGGCAGTCCTGGATGCTTCTATCATTAAGGAAACCATATTGATTCTCATGCACCAGAGAGAGGATAACCTTCTGAAGTCTATTAGCCAGCAGTTTTGTGATAATTTTGAGTGTACAATTTAGCAGTGAAATGGGCCTGAAATCACTTGGAACAGCAGCAGAGTCATTTTTTGGGATAAGTGTGATGAAAGAGTAGTTGATGCTCTGCATGTTGATGCTACCCTCATAGAAATCCTCAATCAGTTTATAGAAATCAGGTGCAATAATATCCCAACAACATTTCAGAAATGCAGCATTGAAACCATCTGGTCCTGGTGACTTGTCACCAGGCATCTAAGAGATCACTTTATCAATTTCCTCATGTGTGAATGGGGCTTCCAATGATTGTAAATCCACATGAGCATTAACCAAAGATTCCAATAAGAGAGGATTATCAGTAGGTTGTAAAGTCCCAAGCCTATCCTTAAAGGCCTTAAAGAGAATGACTTCTTTAGTATGATGATCATGATGTTCAATGCCATTCTCATCCCTTAGCATGGATATGTGGTTGCATCTGTGCTTAATAGTGGCCTTGGCCTGGAAAAATTTAGTATTGGCTTCACCAAACTTAATATTTCTGATAGTGGCTCTCTGTTTCCAATATATCTTTTGCATCTGAAGGAGAGCTTCAAGGTGCCTGGTAAGAATAAATCTACCATTATGTTCTTCCACTGAAAGTTGTCTCCATTCTTCAATCTGATCGTACATAAGAATAACCTCATTACAGTTTGAAATGGATAGTTTAAGGTTTGAGCAGCTATTAGACCAGATTTTCAGCCCCTTCCTTAGTCTCTTGAATTTAGCAGAAATAGCCTTGGCACTGTCCCTTTCAAGCACTGGTTGTTCCCAGATATTTTTCACTACCTCCTTGAATTGTGGGTGTTGCAACCAGAAGTTTTCAAATCTGAAGATCTTAGATTTGGGAATGGACGTACCAATTTTAATAACCATAGGAACGTGATCAGAGGTTGTTTTAGCCAGTGGAATAGCCATAGTATTGGGATAGGATAAAGTCCAGAGCTCAGAGGTAAAACACCAATCAAGTCTCTCTAGGAGGGGAGCATCTTGCATATTACTCCAAGTAAAATTTCTTCCTTTGAGTGGAATTTCTACCAGGGCAAGCTTGTTAATGGCTTCATTGAAAGAGAACATATCCAGTACGTTGCCACCATTCCTGTTTCTGTTGTGAGGATATCTGATATAATTGAAATCCCCCACCACAAGCCAATTAACATCATCATCAATTTGCAAATCTTGAAACCAATTGAGAAAAACGGTTCTGGCTGGATTTTGACAAGGGCCATAGATATTAGTGAGAAGGATATGTTCTCCAGAGTGTTTAGAGGTGAGATCAATAGAGATTGAGAAATCATTTTTGTGAACAGTATGGCCCTCAAACACTTGCTCATTCCAGACGATCAGAATGCCACCTGAGGCACCTATTGAAGGAATGAAATCAAATTTATTCAACTTTTTGTGGCAAAAATTCTTGAGGAAAAGACTGTCAAAATGATCTTTCTTGGTTTCTTGAAGGCACAGAATATCACAGGCCGATTCAGCAATTTTATTTGATAGAGGTAACCATTTCTTACTGTCATTTAGACCGCTAATATTCCAATTCAACACATTCCATGACTTGGCCATAGCAGCGATAGAATCTTGATTACTGGCCCTTGAAACAGTCTGTTACAAATAACACTAGAGGAAACTGGGTCCGCAACTGTAATCATCCACTTACAACGCATAAGTTCAAGCATCAATTACAAAAGGTTCACTGCCCAAAACCTAGAACAGGTAGGAGTAAAACTAAACAGCCTCCTTGGCCTGGCTGTCCTTAGAGCCCGCCTTCTTTGCATTGGTCCTGAGCTTCTTTCCCCCATTGCTGATCTTCTCTTCAGAAGTGTCTTTCATGTTGACCTTACAAAAAGAATTGTTGAGATTTTTAACAACTCTAGTTGGGATGGGAGGAGGCAAAGAAGTACAAGGCAAACAATTTTTATCCTTGGAGACAGATTTTTTAAATCCCTTATTTAACTCCTGCAATCTGAAACTTCTCCTTACCTCTGTTTCCACCAGAGGTTGGTTGTCTTTCCTCTTTCTGTTCTTGTGAATAGCAGATGTTGAAGAGGCAGTAGGACCTAAATTGTCCTTGTTTCTGCGGGTGGTAGTGCTCACATTTTCCTGACCTACCTCCTGAGAATTATCAGAAGAAGTAGAACATAGATCAAAAGAGGTGGCAATATAATGATCAGGAACAGCAAAAGATTTGCAGAGATGAGCTTCAGATCCTTGGAGTATATAACTCCAGACTTGAGAAGTAATGAATTTCTTTGCCCAATCAAACTTTTCCCGTGATAGAAGGGCCACAGCAAGGAAATTAACCCACTCATATGGAACTTGAATTACCTGTGTGCTGTCAGGCTTGGGGGCAAAGTGAGCTTTCCACATATGAGCCCCTTCCTTTCCTAGAATGGCTTCATCTGAGACTGCCTCTTTCTGAATAGCTGGAGGAGGTACCCCTTTTTCCATGATTACTGGGTCTGCATTATATGGTAGGTGAACAAAACCCATCAAAGAATTCTGTTCATGTTCCTTGTAAATCGGATCAGGGAAACCCGGAGGAGCTGTCAAATTGGAGAAGGAGGACTCACCAATATCCTTGGCAGGTGACACAGATGTAGCAGCTATAGAGAGTTGCACTGGAGTAATGGAAACTGTAAGAAGATCTTTATTTGTCGAAGGACTGCAGAAGCACCGCTCAAGAATGTGATTCTGTAGTGCCAGAGATTGCTGTGGCAGAGAAGAAATGTTGGGCTCCTGAGAGGGGCCAGGAACGATTGACCTAGGAGCTGCCATGAATTCCTGAAACATTGGGTCCTCAGTATGTTGATTATCATAAGAGCTGCATTGCATCAGAATAGCCTCCAAATTACTGTCAGAGAAATGAGCCTGGAGTGGAGCCTGTTGTGGATTCTCTGGTTGTTGTGCTGGCATAATCTGCTCAAGTTGTGGTGCCAGTGGGGGTAGTTGTGCCATATTCAGGTCAGGTATGAGTGGGTCCGGGGCAACAACTGGCCCATTTGCAGATTCAGCAGAAGGAACAGAATTATGGGAACCAACCAGAGACAAGGTAAGCTCACTGTTATTGCCCATATCTGGCAAAGGCACCTGTACAATCTCCTGCATCGGTTCCATCAAGTCTTGCAGTTCCATAAATTCTCCAGGGTGTAGCTCTTGATCAACAAGTGGATTAGGCTGTGGCAGTGCCTAGTGCACAAGTATTTCTGAATTTCTAGAGATTCAGAATCAATTCATTGGGCAAACGGTCCAGCATGCAATTAAGGCGTGCCAACTGGTAATAATTATCCCTTCGTCATCTTGCTCGCACTCTCCCAGTTTTTATGTGTGGCTGAAACATAGCTTTTTGATAGCTTGCCATCTTACTCCATTGTAGTTCTACATCCCAGCATGACGGATGGGCCCTGTACATTTGGGACAATGGTAGGGAAAACGCGACGGATGGGCCCTTGTACAATTGGGACATGCTTACAAGGGTTATACAGGTATATGACCCTCGTCCGGGCCAAATGGATGCAGCCAGGATGAGAAGGCTACACACGAGCTTATCGCGTCTCGCCTCCACGATGCATTGTTCGGGTGCCTAAACGACTTACATGCTGGGTGGCCAACACCCAAGGATAATTGGTCCACTGTTTTCCCCCGTTTCATGGATACCTCAATCACCACGTTTGTAATTTTCCCTACCATTTTAAGCATGTTTCTTAATTGTTCAACTTACCCCTATCATGTTCATGATCAACACGGTGACTCGTACTAATTACGATAATAATTTTTTCAGAGGAAACAGGTATTTGTGTTATGCACATCACCAGGCATCAAGATGGTGAGAAGCTACGAATGCCTATCACCAAGGTAATAGGAATTTGAACAGACTAAACCATTTATTGGCCCTCAAATGTTCTTGGAAAAACACATTTCTCACAATGTCAATCATCACATTTTCTCAGATTAACTTGGCGAAAACTAAGAAATCCATTCTGCAAGACGTGATGAAGCTTCAGGCCGACAGTTCTTTGCCAGCCGATGCAATATGGTCAGCTCATGCTCCTAGCGATGGTTTTGAAGACATCCTCTGAATGAAAGCCATTTTACATGTCAGGCACAACACGCTTCATGTCTTTCTCCATATGAGATGATTTTTGCAACCCACCCAGCTATGTTGTACCTTCAAACAGAGTAGTACTTATTATCGTACAAGTCCCAGATGCCGGGCACCCAAGCAGACAAGATCTTTGTAGTGGATATGTTTTTTGGTCGCTATCATCCTTCATCACCACTCGATTTAACCATTTTTGGGGAACTTATCATCATATGAGCGTACATACACACGTCCTTGTTGCTGAGAAAAAAAATATCCCAGTCGCTGTCAGACGAAACCAAGCAGGAGAACCACCCTCACCCGCCCGACCCGGCCTCGAATTTTTTTTTCACCATACAAGTGGGCAAGGCAAACGGCTGGCGGCGTCGAAAGCAAACACCTGTACCAGACGTGCAGAGTACATGTGTGTCCCGGTCGTTATCCAGGAGACGTTCGTCAACTGCTGCAACCCCCGTACGTACAGCAGCCAGGCCTCAGTATTTTCCATTTTAGATTCCTGTATTGCTGTGACAGTGACGTCTGGCACAGATCACGACTCATCTAGGAGTGGCAGAGATTTCGGGTCCATCTGGACCCGAGAGCCAAAACTCCACTCCCGAAGAAGGGAACACAAAGTTTGTAGATACAATAAATGTTTCAATTTATATTGATGAAACTTTTCCAAAAGATTATTGATGGTAGGAATTAATATAACAAAACAGTTTTGCATGGCGAGCTATGTACGACAATGCCTTGATCTTTTGTTGTCACACACAGAGTATCTTACCAACAATATAGTTCACTAAATAGTTCTCATATTGGATCTTCTTTACATATTGAATTATTTAACAATCTAATAATGTAGAGGGAACTGAATTACATATAAAATTGTGTGGCGGCAAACAATTGGCTGTCAACAGATTAAGCACAAGTTTTGGTCTAATGTATTTTGGCTACGATCTTTTCTCTGTCTACCTAATGGCTTCCCAAGACATCTTAGACCTCATATAACAAATACGCATCAAGAGTATCATTTATAGATTGTTCATTATTCATCTAATGATTAGGAAGTTACAAGACTAAGAAAGCATGTTCAGTTCACTCTCTGTCTAGTAATGTGCAGCGGTCCTATATTTCTAGGCATAGAGTTGCACCTTTTTTTACAACTTGATCGACTAGAAAAATAATTTGCTGCTAGACTTAAAATAGCAAACCTGCAAACAAAAACATATCATTTTCCCAACTCCTTGTTTCTGCCATCAGCATTCGATTCGACATTGCTGTCCAAAATTTGCTCCCCAAGCTTGGAGAATTTGCTTCATATAGTGTGTCTGGTTCCCAGTGCAGCCAGATGAAGTAGTACCGGCTCCAGCAGGGAGAGCATGGGCAGAGAGAATCTTCAGCATCAGTCAGCGAGCACAGGCAGCGAGAAGCTTTGGCGGCCCATAGCAAGCACAGGAAGCAAGCAAGGGAGGATGGTCAGGAGCAAACAACAGTGCGAGTTTTGTGGCGAGCATGAAATAATTTCGGCGAGCACGGGCAACGAGAAGCTTTGGCGGCCCAGAGTTAGCATGGGAAGCAGCGGTAGAGGATGATCACGAGCAAACGCCGGGTGCGAGCGTGCTGGCAAGCATGGAAATAATTTCGGACTTCATGGAATTAAAGACTAGCAGCAAGCTCCTGGGTAATCCTAATTTGTGAACCAATGTTTCTTTTTTTAGCAATGAAATATCCGTGTATTGGACCGGGCCTGCTATGCCTGGCAGCACACGGTAAGGTGCTTGAGATCAAAACCATCCAAATGGAAGAAATGGCTGGGATGTACAACGGCACAACTATGCCTTTTCAATTGCCTCTTCCAAAAGTGAAATGGATGTAGACTTATATTCTTTTTCAATCGCCTAGAGACCATAAAAACTAGTCCTCGAAAATAATTGCTGCGATCTACCATTTTTGTGAATCTATGAGGCCTAAAATTACAAGTGATGCATAATGTCACAGTTATTTTTTCATGTCAGATTATCGTAACGGTCATTGGAACAAAAAAGACAATGAATCGCAATTATATCCCTGAGCTTGATTAGCTCTTTCACAAGGAAGAAAATAGCCACTACCCAATCGCGTAAACAAGAACGACGAATTGCGATGATGAGTTATCACAATTCAAAAATTTGTGCGAAAACTATGAAGGAAAGCAGATAGATGAGATAGAAAGTTTGCCACTTCATATTGTTGGCGATAACAACGATGGTGGGAAGCTGGTATACAAGCATGTCCTTGACATGCCAGACCAGACAGGTTTACTCCAAGCTCATTTTTGCTCTATCATTTGTGCAAAATCACTATTTCTGCAAAATTGCAGAGACATTTATTATTACATTCCACAGTTTGAGAGGTTATTAGTGCAAATATATACATGAATTACATTCTTAAAGACTTCTTTGCCTTCAAGCAATACATCAGTGATCAGGCTTTCCAAATAGACCTGATCATGAAGGGGGAAGAATAGACGGACAAGACATCCAATCAGAAAAGAAAAAAAAGTTAAATGGGCTCGGTTATAAAAATATCCTCAAGAAAATTGATTGAGGATCGCCATTTAAAATGCTAGGGAGTAAAAATTATGTATGTGTGTCGATATTAGCAATCATTCACTCAAAAATTAAATTTACGCATTGAGGACATATTTTTCGAACGCCAGATAAACCTGCATTCCCACTAATTTATCAATAGGAGTAGCCTCCAGCAAGACTTTGAAGTCATGCAAAAGGAGAAAGCTCAAAGATAAGCTTGGGTCACCGCAAAAGCTTAACATCTAAAAAGCATCAGGTTAATCAGCACACAGCACGAGCTAATTAGCACGTACGTAGCAGCTTCTCAACCTCTCGGATGCTCAAAACTTTAACCCCAACCAAATACACGAGCTTCCAGAGCCTGCTCCCCCTCCATTATTCTGCAATAGGGACCAAAAACAAATCTGTAGCAAAGTAGGGAACATGAAAACTGATTAGGAAGATAAAAGATTCCTTTTCAAAACAAGCAATGTTTCTTATTTCCAAAATTGAACACCATATTAGGTTGCCGCCATAAAAAATAGGTGACCAACTTTCTCCTTTGCAGTACAAAAACAACACCTTGTATGCACAACTTGTGTATATAGATACCACATAACCAATTCACACCAATAGAAATTTCTGCGAGATGTGGCCATTCCGTAAAATAAAACTAAATACATAAAGTAAACAGTAAACACCCCCTTTAGCGTGTACTAAGCATAGCGGATGCCAAGAATCATTCAAGTTGACCAAACACACTTGACTATGACTGAATCTAAGACTTCAAATTCTAATTATGTACTTCTAATGAGAAGTCTACGAAATCTGCTTCAACAATACCAGGAACAGACAATTACATTATAATTAGAAATTATAATAAATAATGACAAGCACAAAGACTCGTCTCCCATCCCAGGGGACAGGGGTCAACAAAATATATAATCTAAGCAAGCATACGCCATAAAAACCGGGATGAACAAGGAAGGATAAGGTCTGGCAGTACACTTGAAGTAATTACCTGTCGAGAGGCCATCGGAAATTATCGGTTGAATAATTTCGGAAGTAAGATAATGGGAGTAGCAGCCTCCAAGATCTGCCCAAATAAATTGACCACAACCAGTATGAACATCACCTGCACAAAATTTGGGATTGAGAGGATATCAGGATAATGTAATTGTTTGGTGTAAGAACGGAAAGAAATATAGGGAACCTAGCCGAGTGCCATGCTGATGGGTGTTGCCGGAGTGGAAATAATTAGTGAAGAGGGATAGGGGCATAAATACACGTACCTGTACCGAGGCAGTGAAAAGATGGGCACATCACCAGCCATGAATGCAGAGAAACCAAAGAATGATTGCTTCTTCAAATCCCAACGGAGCAGTTGTGCTCAGCGGAACAGCCATAGTGTCGGCCTACATCTCCCGCATAGGCTCTCCTTGCCCTAAACCGTGGGACCGATCAATCCATCGCCTCCTCTCTCTAGCAGGGACCGTCCACGTCAGCTCGCTCCCCCATCTCTCAGCCTAGTTTACCATAGGGCTTCAAATTTTCCTCTGGAAAAGCAGCCCTCTAGGACTTTTCAGCCCAGGAATCAGAATGTACGGTGAAAGCCTGAGTAGACAACTTTTCAGCCCAGGAATCAGAATGTACAGTGAAAGCCCGAGTAGACAACAGACTAATGGTCATGGTTGCACCCAAGTCACGAAAATGGATGGCCAGAAACGCGCTGGGCGTTAGATAGTTGGAAAGCTGCTCAGTATTACTGTCCTAAAATGTTGCTAAATTTCCGTATATCAGAAACATAGCTCATCATGACATAGTTCATTGACCGTGAACCAAGGTCTAGATTTTGTTTGTTATTGTGTGAATCACTGGATCGAAAATTACCTGAGTGTGTTGCGATAACTCGGTGCCAATTTCGTTGTTTGTTAACAGAAGAAAATCCTGTCTTCTAACATTTTCCTAGAGTATTTATAAAGCAACTGTTGAAAAAGCACAATTCAACAACCACAAACCAGAGAATTTCTTGAACAGACGAGATAAGCAAATCTATACCAATATAAAAAACATGAGTTAGGATGAGGTTCTTTTGATCTAAGCTCTCCAAAAATATATTTAAAATTTATAACTATCAATCCCATGGTTGTGGGTAAATATTATACCATCTCCTAATCATAATATATGTATAGTTTTTTAATTCAACTTATTTATTCATAGTTACTTTCTGATTTTATTTTATGTACGTGGAAATTTATTACTCGTCATTACAATTTTCTACATGATATTTATGTAAAAGAAGCCGGTGTCATTACTATCGAGATGGACATGCTATTTCAAGCTTATAAACAAATTTTCAGTCTAATATTGAATTCTACACCGATATGCATGGCTTTAAAAAAGTATCTGTTTGGCTAAAAATAATCTGGCGAGTATACAATTGCATCTCGACCATCGAAGTGCATACATAAATAGGAAGGCTAACTTCTGTCCCACTGCTTTTTTTTGGCGACAAAAATCTCATAGTAGCGCCTTTTCAAACTATATGGTTTCATCGGCATGGACAGGATGAACCCAGATCAGAAAATCCTGGTGCATCTTCTTCATCCTCGTTCACCTCTTTGGCTCTCCCTTCACCACGGTTTCCTTCTATTCTTTGAGCTCATCTCCCACCTACATGCTAAGAGTCACCACCACGAGGTGGGCTTCTAGGATCTCCTTCCTAGTAGTCGCCACCAGGATGTAGCGTCAGGATTCAAGTGCATGGATCCCTAACTCCGGCAAAGGAACATTCGTATAAAAGTTTGAATCATCATTTTGTCAAGGGATGTAATATAGTTTTGTATTGTTATTATTTTTGCTAGACACAACCTCAGCCTAAGGTTCACAAAGGGATAGAAATAGAAATATGTTCTCTCCAAAGGACAATATATGGATCTCACAATTTCAATAGATGTTCCAACATCTTCTGCGCGCAAGAATTCTCCGCATCCTTTACCCTTGACATCTTATCACATAAAGTTACCCAAATATCACCATGGGTTTCTACCTGAACGGATTAAACAAATGTCCTATCATGTGCCGGGCCATCTTCCTTCTCTAACCCGAAAAAAAACAATGAAGCAACTGTGTAGGGCTGATCTAGGCAAAATGTCAAGTTAGATAATGCAAGAAGTGGTAAGCATTCAAAGGCGCTAAGCTTTCACTCGGCCCCTCCCACACACCTTGTCAAGGGTATTCGAGCCACCAGACCCATCACGACAAAGGATCCACCACGACAAACCAAGGACTTGCTCCTGATAAAGATCAGGGCTTGCCACCCACGGCGACAGCTATGCAGGACCAACCGCTACTACTCCCCTCATAGCCAAGCCAACAGAGATAGCACCCAACACCATCGTTGCGACACGTGTCGAAGAGTCGAACACATAGCCCACCATCCAAGGCCACCGCCCGAGCGTCCAAACTCCACCGTACAAAACCAATGGTGTGAAAGTAGCTGCAACTCAGCCCAGCTCTTCGTGAACATGCAAGAAACGCCGTGCCAGATGCACCGTGTGGGCCACAGGACGAGGCCGCAGACTGACCCTCCGGTGAGATTTAGCGGAGGGCGGCAACTCTATGCGTGGGCAAGCACCGACAGACCAAGGTCGGAGGTCATGACTGCATCGCCCCCACGTGCCGACAATGGGGGAGAACAGCTCCACTGCAGAGGCCAACAAACGAGGCCATGGACTGGCCTTCTTGGACAGATCTAGAGATGCACATCACCTCCATGCCACGGCAGGCATCTCCCATCCCAAGGCAACGACGGGCTGAGGCGGCGGCCAAGAACGTGTAGCCCGTGCGTGCAACACCATGGGAGTTGCACGCCACCATGCCCGAGTGGAACCCGATGGCTCTCGGAACCGCGTCGTTGACGACACCATGCGTGGAGGTATAGAGAGGAGGATCAAGGGTAGAGGGAGGGAGGAGCACCCTGCTGCCGTCGTGGGCCGGTGACGGCGGTGCGGGAGGACACGAAGAGAGTGGTGGCGGCGATGGGAAAACCTAACCCGCAACCCACCCAGGAGGAAGATGCGAGGTCCTCACAAGGGTGTTTTTCACATCATCGTTTACTGCCCTTTTCTTTAAAAAAAAGGGGGGGTAATAATATTACTATTGAGCAAGAACCATGAAGGATCGGCCCGCCAACAAATATGGAAGTTAGGATTTCCTTGATTTGTTCCATATATATATTGATGTCTGCACGAACACGCTAAGGTAAAGACTAAAGGTGAGGAAGGATGGTGATGGGTGCATGGAAAGGAAGATGTGTGAGTGGGTGGTTTCTATGTGTGGGCAGGGGGGCAGCATGAAGCAGTCTAGGCGGCATAAAAACATTTTTCCCAAATTTATCGTTCGCAAAATTTTATTCCAAATTCATCGTTCGTGAACTTTTGTTCAAATTCATCGTTCGCGAACATTTTTCTAAAGTCACGAACTTTTTTCAATACTTGCAAACATTTTTATTATTTAATTAACATTTTTCCATATTCACGAATATTTTTTGAAATAATGATTTTAGTTTATTTGTGTATTTCCATCACCGGCCGTTACCTTGAGGGCCGTGTCATGGGTCAGCGACACCAGCTGGCCGGTTAGGCAGGGTCGGACAATTTATGGGCTTGAATGACACACTTACTGCACTTCGAGAATTTGGATGATGATTTTCATATTTTGAGGACTTACATTATACCCATGAAATACTTCAGGGACCTACAGCGTACTTCACTCGAACTAAAACAATCATCTAATTTGACCACGACCCCTACCACATCGAGGGCCATGTCTAACTCCTCTTAACGAGGTTGCTTATATATCCTTAAAGACAAGGGGCAGCGGGGGATGGGGTGAATCTCATAGCCATACTCTTTGTACATGTGACCAAGGTTTCCACATACCGAGCACCAGTTTGGGAGTCGTTCATATTTCACGCGAAAGATCTAGCGCTTATTATCCGGGATAAGTGAAACAACATTCTTCGTGTATTTATTAACATTGATCTTAACTTCAGCTCTGGAAAAAATCCCTCAAAATCCTGCAACTTCGGCTCAGCATAGATAAATTCACTAACCTTTCCCGCTAGTGATTCAGTAACAACACATACTCATCTGGTAGGTCGTGGATTTAGGTCCTTATCTTTGGAGAATCGAGCTTGATCGGCGAGGGTTTTGTAAAACCTTTGTATGGCACCAATACCATGAAAATTCCATGGCCCTTCTTCGATAACCCATTTCAAATCGTGAAGGCACAATAGGACTCCAAGGTGTAAAGGTTGTCGTTCAGGGGGCGAAAGGTCACCTCCTTGGCAAATTTTCACGCCACTATCATGTTCTTGTAAAAACAGTATTGGTTGTTGGGTTTGTCCATATGGACTCGTGCAATGGCTATCCATCATGTCAAATTATCCGTCAGTGCTTCATCCTGTTGCACAAGAACATCAAGGAGGTCGTCGTCTCTGAGCCCAACTTGCCATCACCGATGAGGGAAAAGCTAACCCTAGCATGAGGGGAAAAGGAGGTCTTGGTTATGTCTAATAGTGTTTTTTAGACAATAATGGTGCCCAATAGGTGATCTGCATCGGAGTTGCCCTAAGACTTGGTTTGGTGTGTGTGATGTTATTTCATGTAAACGAAATTTCAATGGTGTGGCCCATGAGTTGGCCCAAATAAGTGTGTGTATGTGCGCGGGAAGGGTCTCGCTGCTATTGGGAGTATAATGTTCTAACATATGTTGATAGGGAGATTCAAAAAGGAAAATGTTGATAGCCTTATAATAGCCGATTTGCCAACTATCATGCCGTAATAAAGCTTATGATTTTTCTTAAAATAAATTGTCATTTCTTAATGTCCGGATGACCAAAAGATCAAGTTATATTAAAAGCACAACAAATGAAGTAGCATAGGAATAGCAGAGGCTGAAAAAGGAAGGCTCTCAGCGAGTCATACCGACGACGGTATAATGATCGTTCGGTGGCCCAATGACCTTGCTGTAATTTTTATTATATTTGAAATAGCTTGTACTTCAAACTTTTATAATAGATGTTGGTATAAAAAAGTGAAGGCTCAGAAGAAAAGGAAAAAAAGACTGACGTCAATCCGTACACTTCTAGCCCCCCTCATGCCGAGTTAACAGCAACTTCAGGTGACAGGCCCTGAACCAGCAAGCTGGTGTATATGCTTGCGTCGTCGGCAATACGTGGATCACTACCAGGCTATTTAGACCGCGACTTAGACTTGGTAGCGAGCGGTGTGGTACTAATGTTTCTTTCCGCACGGTGTGGTACACGCCCAACCGAGCGGTGTACTCGTTCACGGCCCAGCGAGCCACCTCGATCGTCTTCCGCCCAGCTAAGCTGTGCCTTTTCCTCGGGGGTCATCAGCACCATGCAAATCGTCATCCATGCTTCATCTCGCCCAGAGCACCATGCCGACCTCATGCATCTCCGATTATCAAAGCTACGTACTATTGTATTATACACATGCAAATTTTTATACTAGCCTGTTGTAGCAAGATGCAATCAATCGTCTAAAAAAAGTTTCATGATGCAATTAACAATCACAATCCTGACGCATCTGGTTGGCTACAAAACTGAGCAAGCCAAGTCTGCATTTGCCATTGGATTCATTATAAGGGCATCTCCAGCCGCGCCCCCAAGAATGCCTCCCCAGGTGTTTTTTTCGCGCCGACGCCGAAAAAAGGCTCAGTCGCGCCCCAGGAGCCCGATTTTCGCCGGCTTGTGCCGAAAACAGCGCCGGCGGACCCAGCCAGAACCCGTCGCACTGGGGGGCGCTCGGGGGCGCCGGGCGAACTTTTTTGGCGTGAAGAAGCCGCGGGCCCGCCGCGTCAGCGACACGGCACTCTTCTCAGCCCTTCGTCGTCCTCATCGCCTCGTTTCCCGCGGCGAATCAATGACAAAGCTGCCGCGCTGCTGCGCGCCGTCAGCCTCGCGCCATTGATGCCTCACGGCGGCACATGAAGACCGGACGACGCGCGTCCCTCGCCCTCCCTCGCCCGCCACGTGTGGGCGGCGCCGCGGCCTATATGACGCGCCCGGCGCTTTCGGCGAATCACACTCTCTCGCCGCCGTCGTTCCTCCCTCTCTCTCTCTCTCTTCGCCGTCTCGGTTCCACACCCATGGCGGCGCTTCCCGACGGCGCGGCGGCGAACGGCTTCGGCCGCCGCCATCTTCATGAAGACGAGGCTCGCCTCCTTTACGAGGCCGAGTACCCGGTCCCGCCGGACATGCGGGTGCCCGGGGCGTGGAGGATCAGCGCGGGCGGCGTGCCGGTGCCCCCGATACCCACCAAGCGCGGCGCGGCGTGCGGAGATCGCACGCATCCGCTCGAACCTGCCGCGTGCGGCGAGGGAGGGGCCCCGGTACATCCCCGACAGCCCGCTCTGGGACCCGTACTTCCGCCGCCGCCACGCCCAGCAGCTCGAGGCCACCAACGGCGTCGTGCCCTCCGGCAGGCTCAACTCCGCTGGCCGGCGTCGGTGGTGGGGCGTGCCCGGGCGCATGTTGGAGGCCGTCCTCGAGTACATCGACGGCGGCAACACGCCGCGCCTCGAGTACCCCGCTCCCCCTTCCTTCTCACGCTGCTGGGGAAGCTCCTGGACCCCAAGGTGCATGGAGACCGGGGGGTCCTCCTCCTCGTCCGGCGGCTTGCCCTGCTTCCACCCCGTCAAGCCGGAGCCCCAGGGCACACCGGTCGCCGCGCGCACCCGCAGCTCCGGCGTCCGCATCGGCGCCAACGCCTCTCCACCCACCGGCCGCTTCGTCCTCGTCGAGCCCAAGCCGGAACCCAGCCTCCACGCGGAGTACGAGGAGATAGCCCGGCGCGGCTTCTCCGACGAGGACGCCATGCGGTGGGCGCGGGACGACTACCTCCGCGACGAGATGGTCCGGCAGCGCCGGGCTCTGGAGGAGATCGCCGCCCGCAAGCGTGGGCGCCAGGACGAGCACGGCGTCGTGGTCCTCGACAGTGACGACGATGACGCCCCCGGACCTTCCAACCCGTCGCGCCAACCGGGGGAGGGATGCAGCAGGGACGGCGGAGGCGTTGGCGGGGGCGTCGGCGACGACGACGACGACAACGACGACGACGGCGGTGACTACACGCGGTTCTACAGCCTCCTCGGCATGTAGAACCGCGTGGGAGACGGCGGGGGTAGCCCGTGGGAGACGGCGTTTGTAAAATATGTTTAAGTTTGAACGAACTCGCCGATGTTTGCGTTAAATTTGAGTCGTTTTGCGCCGTATTTGACTTTTTTGAACGAACCGTGGGCGCCGCGACTTGGGGGCATCACGCCCCCAGTGCGCGGGTTAGCGTCGGTGCGCCCCCAGGGGGCGATTTTTTGCCCCTCCTGGGGGGCCAACGGCTGGAGATGCCCTAAGTAATCTCGTTTCCATGGACTGTTCGACCAACGCTCGCCGGTTCTCCTCACCTGCTCCGGACCCAACGACCACGACAACACATGCTTAGCTAAGCCTCAACCTCAGCAAAATCATCACACGAGCCATTGTCATTGGCATTATATACGCGACACGTACAAGCATGTCCAGTCTAGTCGAGTTCACTACGGCTTTCCATCGACATAATAACAAGAGGAGCTCTAGGTCCGGCCATGGCAGCAGCAGTGGTGGAGAGGTGGGCGGGGCTCGGATCAGCGGTGGCGACCGTCATCTTCCTCTGGTCCGTGGTGCAGAACTATGTGCCCCCCACCTTCCGCCTCTACCTCACCACCTTGGCCACCAAGCTCGCAGCCTGCTTCAACCCCTACCTCCAGATCACCATCTCCGAGTATGGCTCCGAGCGCTTCCAGCGCAGCGACTTCTTCCTCGCCGTCGAGGCCTACCTCAGCGACGCCTGCGCCCGCCGTGCACGCAAGCTCAAGGCCGAGCTCGGCAAGGACAGCAAGAACCTCCTGGTCTCCGTGGACGACCACGAGGAGGTCACTGATGACTTCTCTGACATCACCATGTGGTACGCCTCCAAGAGGCAATCCAAGGCCAACGTCATCCATTTATACCCCGGCCAGGACGAGAGGTGCTTCTACCAGGTCGTCTTCCATCAACGGCACCGCGACCTTGTTGTTGACTCCTACCTTCCTTTCGTACTCGGTGAGGGCCGCGCTGTCACTGTGAAGAACCGCCAACGCCGTCTCTTCACCAACAATGCTAGCGGCAGCTGGAACCCCTACCGGTAAAAAGCGTGCGAGCCATGTCCCTTCGAGCACCCGCCACCTTTGACACGCTCGCCATGCACCCCGATGAGAAGGAAGCTGTCATCGACGACCTCATGGCCTTCCAGGAGAGCAAGGAATACTATGCCAAGGTCGGCAAGGCGTGGAAGCGCGGGTATCTCCTTTACGGACCGCCCGGCACCGGCAAGTCTACCATGATCGCCGCCATGGCCAACTTCCTCGATTATGACGTCTACGACCTCGAGCTCACAGCGGTCAAGGACAACACCGAGTTGCGGAAGCTCTTCATCGAGACAACAGGCAAGTCCATCATCGTCATAGAGGACATCGACTGCTCTGTCGATTTCATAGGAAAACGCCGCAAGGACAAGAAGGCCTCAAGCGACAAGGACTCCGACAACGATGACAAGCCCAAGCTACCGATAGAGCCAGAGAAGGACGACGCCACCAAGGTGACGCTCTCGGGCCTGCTTAACTTCATCGACGGGCTGTGGTCTGCTTGCGGAGGTGAGCGGATCATCATCTTCACGACCAACCACAAGGAGAAGCTGGACCGGGCGCTGATCCGGCGGGGCAGGATGGACAAGCACATCGAGATGTCCTACTGCCGCTTTGAGGGCTTCAAGGTGCTCGGCAAGAACTACCTAGATGTCATTGTGCACGAGCTGTTTGGGGAAGTTCAGCGCCTACTCGAGGAGACCGACATGTCACCCGCTGACGTTGCAGAGAACCTGATACCCATGTCAAAGAAGAAAAAGAGGGACCCGGATGTGTGCTTGATAGGCCTAATCGAGGCGCTCAAGCGGGCCAAGGAGGAAGCGGCGGCGGCCAAGGTGAAGGAGGCAGAGGAGGCTCAAGCGAAGAAAGCCAAGGAGAAAGAGATGAAGAAAGGCAAGGAGGAAGACCAAGAGAAGGACAAAGCACCCGAGGCAGACAATTGGGATATTAAGCAAGGTGACAAGTGAAGTGACATCACGCCAGGAAGCCAAGGAAAAAGAATGAGCTTGTTCAGTAGTGCTCCCTTACAAAACAAAAAAGCAGTGTTTGGTGAGAGAAAACTAATGCACCTCTCAACTGAAACAATATTTCTTTCTTCTCTTACTTGTAATGCTGCTGCATATAAAGCGTGCAACAATACAAAATGCTACTATAACAACGCTTTACCTACACCAAAAGGCTAACAAGTTTTTTTCAGGGAATTAAAAAATAAACATGGTATCATGCAGGCTTCATTACCATTTCACCAACCCAATGTCGCCACTACGCATGACAGTGACAATATGCAATTAGCAATCGCAATTTATCTTGCTCCTCGAGTTAATTAAGCAACCCAAATCTCAATTGGCCCGTTCGTTCATTAATTAACTAATTAAGCAACCCAATTCTGCATTCTTTCAGCCCTGACCAAATGTAACATGATATTGTTGTAAGAACCGAACAAAAACAGAGCTTTGTTTACAAAACAAAAGACAACAGTCTGGCATATATAACTCGCCTATAAAACTTCCTTGTTCTTATCATGTAGTATACAGATGCTACAGCAGACCCGAAGACACAGACACATGCCAATGATCAGGAAAGAGAATGCCAAGCATTGCTTACCTCACCTTGTGGTCACCGTGTTGAAGGTGGTGCCAAAATGGTTCAGCCCGAACACCTCCGACGTTATAATGAGCATGTTTTGATGGATATATAGATGTGCAAGAGATATTAATAATTTGTGAGATGAGCATGTGCAGAAAAGGCATGATTTTGCACCAAAATTAAGCATAACTACATTATGATCAATTATGAAACGGATTGAGGAAACTAAAATAAGGTTAGATGTAAGCCATCAATACTAATGTTTAATCATCATTGGACATGTCTAAAATATTTAGTTTTAGATATACTCTAATGACGAAATAAGAAGGAATAGAGACAAAAAAGTCACGCCATGCAAATTTTGACTGAATTTCTAGAAAAACAATATCCAGAATTTGAGCGCCAAATTAGAATCAGTAAATACATAATAATATATTTTTAATATTACTATTTCATGGTAAATATTTGTTTAAGTATTATATTTATTGATAGTTTTTCCTACAAAAGTGGTCCACTTTATGGGCCTTCTTCTTTTGGAGTCACAGGGAGTACAATAATTTTGCCACCAGGTATGTTAGCTATATTTAATTATTTTACTTTTTATGGTATAGAACAAGGGCTATAAAAATTAATCAGATAGAACTTATTGTGCAGGAGAATAGTTGGCTGAGGTCAAGGAACACTAAAAAATCATTCTAGGTCACTAAATAGTTTCTTTTGCTATAAAATTTTCTATAACCTATGTGAATATAATGTTAATGATAATTCCTGTTCCGGATCAGTATTCACATCTGTTTTTAGGGATATGGTCTGCAATTCCACGAATCCGTCGGATGTCGGATATGGATACAGATACGGATTTTGGTCAATTGGATATCCAGCAGATATGGTATCGATAATATCGGTCAGATGTTGATTATCCGGTACTTTTTACCGGATTATCTGAGGTTGTGAAATATGATTAACTGATAAGTTCAGCCCTATTGGCAAGCCTGATATATAATTAGCTCACCAATTGGAATCACCGGATATATAATTGTCGATGTATTGGCGTGAGTGTTTTTTGCGAAAATATCATATCTATTATAAAGATTTATCGGAAGTACAAAACACTCCAAACATGATACAAATTACATCGAAAGTACAGATCTTCCTTACCTGCTCTGGCCCCAACGACGACCACAAGTGCTTAGCTAAGCTTCAACCTCAGCAAAATCACCACACGAACCATTGGCATTATATAGGCAACAAATACACGCATGTCGTTAAGGCTGGCATATGGAAGCATTGTCAATTTGCTCAAGCTAACGTGATTAGGAACTTGAAGTTCAACCATTTAAAAAAGAAGAAAATGCTTACATAAGAGAGGGGTAGTTGGCGTTTCAGTGGGTCGTTCTGGCGACGTTTGGTCCTTAGACAGTCTAAAGACCTTGATGTAATACTTATTACGTTTGAGATACTTTGTACTTTTGATGAATTTTTATAGTGAAAACATTTGTATACGACCCACCGGCCCAACTTTGCGCCGGCTGCCCGAACGAACTAATCATGCTTCTCATAACTACTTATCTCCATAGCCGACCAGCTTTATCTCTCTCACCCGCATCTCTATCTTTCCCGTGCCGACGACCGTCTCCTGCTCCCCCGCATAGAGCGTCGACGACCGCCCACCTCCTGCTCCCCCCACGTCGCACCCACAGAGCCGCCACCGCGTGCTGGATTTGCTACGACCAGCCCCGAGCTCGCCGTGTGCTCCCCCGGCCTTGTCGCGAGCACAACAAGCACCAATGAGCTCGAGGCCACAAGTTACAAGCTACGCCCTCCCCCCCCCCAACGCGGTGCTTGTGTGCTGCAGCCCGGCAGCCGCCGTTACTGGAGATGGCGGTCTCATGAGCTGCAACGGGCAGCAGCCGGCGCTGGAGCGAGGTGCATTTCTGGTGGCGTGGAGTCGACATGGTACAATTGACACGATTTTGAGCTACAAATGGCTTCTCCTTTTGCTGGAACTGACGAGTTCTTTTGTTGTGGCCGGCGATGCGAGGCAATTTTGCTGGAATTGGCATCTTTTTTTGCTCGAACCAACGAAACTTTTTGCTTCAACCTGGCTACGCCGTCAGAATTTTTTGCTGTAACTCAGCGATGGCAAGGCAATTTTGCTGGAATTCGCTTTTTTTTCTGCAACGGCTACTATTTTTGTTGCTACCTCGACCAGCAGGCGCAACGGAGTGGAACCAGTGACCGTGGTGAGTTGCGTCAGGCCACCGCGGAGAGATGGAACCGCGATGAGCCGGCGAGATGTTGCAACCATGCACGCCATTGCAAGTGTAGCCTGCGAGTGTCGGTGCGCGTGATCCGTGGATGCTGCAACCGAGGGTAGTGGTGTCGGTGAGGCGCAGTGCTTTGGACCGGCATGGCGTGGTACCGCGGCCGAGGGTGATGGGAGCCACAGTACCGGGCGAGATGCGGGATGTGAAAGGGGCACGGGGGAGCTGAGCGAAAACCGTTTAGGCAAATCAAACGGCCGAAATTTGGGCTGGCCGGCTCGCGCTTAGCATCAATCATTTTAATAATAGATCTTGGTATTTTGAAAATTAAAAAAAAAAGACTGACGCCAATTCATACTTCTGGCCCCCCTCATGCACGACTTAACAGCAACTTAAGGTGACAGGCCCACGGCCTGGCCCGGCCAGAGGTATGTTATGACTGCTTTTTGCCTCGACAGACCCTGGACTAGCAAGCTGGTGTATATGCTTTGCGTCATCGGCGATATGTGTGTCAGTACCAGGCTATTTAGACCGTGAAGTACGCTCCAGTGCGAGCGGTGTGGTACTAATTTTTGTTTAATTAGGCACGGTGTGGTACTAAAAAGTACACGGGGGAACCGAGCGGTGTGCTGGTTCCCGGCCCAGCGGCAGCTAAACGCTCGCTGGGCCACCTCCTCTTCAGCCCTCAACTCCTCCATCGCGTCGCCTGACCAAACCACTCCAAGCAAATCCTACGCGCAGCAAACCTGAACCATCTCCGTCGTCGCCGCCGTCGTGCCATCAAGTCATCTCTTCCTCTGCATGTCGTCTTCTATCTAGACAATAAACATACACGAAGAAAAGTATTGCATGCTTGATGCTTCGTCTCGCCGACGACTGAGCACCGTGCATGTCACCTGCCGACCTCATGCATCAATCCCTGATCACTTTCAAAGCTACTACTCCCCGATCGCGGTACACAACCTGGACGGAGGGAGTATTGTACTAGTAGTATTATACACATGCAAATTACTTATACCACCTTTTGTGACAAGACGCAATCAATCAATCGTCTAAAAAAGTGACAAGATGCAATTAACAATCGGAATCCTGACGCATCTGGTTGCCTACAAACTGAGCTAGCCAACTCTGCATTTGCCATTGCATCCATGCCCGCCGGTTTTCCTCCTCACCTGCTCCGGCGCCAACAACGACCACTACACGTGCTTAGCTAAGCTTCAACCTAAGCAAATCACCACACGAATCACAGTCACTGGCATTATATACGCAACACTTGAACGCATGTCCAGTCAGTCCAGGTCACTACGGCTTTCCATCAACACACGATATCAAGAAGAGCTCCACGACCGGCCATGGCGATGGCGGTGGCGGTGGTGGAGAGGTGGGCGGGCCTCGGATCGGTGCTGCCGACCGTAATCTTCCTCTGGTCTACGTCCCTCGACCTTCTGCCCCTACCTCTGCACCTAGGCCGCCAAGCTCGCCGCCTGATTCAACCCCTACCTCCATATCACCATGTCCGATTATGGCACAGAGCGCTTTCAGCGTAGCGACTTATTCGTTCTTCCTCGCCATCGAGGCCTACCTCGGTGATGCATGCGGCGGCCGCGCGCGCAAGCTCAAGGCCGAGCTCAGCAAGAAAGCAAGAACCTCCATGTCTTCGTCGACGACCATGAGGAGGTCACCGGTGAGTTCTCAAGGACCGTCGTCTGGTGGTATGCCTCCAACTCGCTAACGTCATTAACTTCTACCACGACGAGGACGAGAGGCACTTCTAACGGGTTGTCTTCCATCGGTGGCACCGCGACCTCGTTGTCGACTCATACCTGCCCTTTGTCATTCAAATCGGAAGGATCACGCAAAAACCATCAACGCCATCTCTTCACCAACAATGCCAGCCTCTTCGCCAACAATGCCAAGGGCAGCTAGAGCCCCTACCAGGGGGGTGAGTTGCAAAAACCATCGGCAACGAAGGCTAGGTTTGCAGGAAACACAAGTTTACATATTCGTGCCAAAAACCAAATTCTACGCCTACCTTTTTTTTTGCAGAAAACACTAGTTGGTGGCTTACACAGTTTTGGTCGTGATTATGACAGATTAGACCTGCAAATGGTGACGTGGCATAACTGTTCACACACAGGTTCCATTAGACGACGAACCCCTCCGATTCGTTCGGTTTTGACCCTGCTGGAATTGGCTTCTTTTTTTGCTCAAACCGACGTTCTTTTTTTCTTCAAGCTGGCAACACCGGCAGGATTTTTTGCTTTAACCCGGCGATGGCGGGGCAATTTTTGCTGGAATTGCCTTTTTTGCTGCAACCGACTACTATTTTTGTTACTACCTCGACCGGAGTCAAACCAGTGACCGTGGCGAGCTGCGTTAGGTCACCGCGGCGAGCTAGAACCGTGGCAGTGAGTTGCTGCAACTGTGAATTGGCTTTGTTGGAAGCGTTGCCGCAACAAGCTACAATGTCACCACCGTGAGCCGGCGAGCTTCGAGGCCTGCGGTGAGACATTGCAACCACACACGCCATCGCTAAAATCGGTGCAAGTGTAGGCTGCGAGGTCGGTGCGGCGGGATCCATGGATGCTGCAATCGAGGGAGGTGGCCACGGCGAGGCGCGGTGCTTTGGACCGGCATGGCCCTGTTCCGCGCCCGAGGACAACGGGATCCGCGATACTGGCCGAGATGTGCGATAGGAAGGGGTGCTTGGGAGCTGAGCGAAAACCATTTCAGCAAATCGAACGGCCCACGCAAGTCGCATCTGATGGCTACGGAACGACCGGGCCGGCCGATGTGCGCCGGCCATTTTTACAGTAGATGTTGATATTTTGAAAAAACAAAAATGAAGGCATAGAAAAAAAAAGACTGACGTCAATCCATACTTCGGACCCCCCTCATGCATGACTTAACAGCAACTTAAGGTGACAGGCCCACGGCCTGGCCCGGCCAAAAGTATGTGATGACTGCTTTTTGCCTCGACAGACCCTGGACCAGCAAGCTGGTGTATATGCTTTGCGTCCTCGGCGCTAAGTGGATCACTACCAGACTATTTAGACCGCGAAAGTAGGCTCCAACGCGAGCGATGTGGTACTAAAAAGCATCCGGCCAACCGAGGGGTCTGCTCGTCCCGGCCAGCAGCAGCTAAACGCTCGCTGGGCCACCTCCTATAACCTGCTAAAAAAAGCAAACCTGTTCGACCGGTTCTCCTCATAGCTCCCTCCTCCCCCCCCCCCCTCCCCGCGCGCTCTCCGGCGCCAACGACGACGCCGGCTTGTTAGCTTCAACCTAAGCAAATCACCACAAGAATCATTGGCATTATATACGAAACACGTACACAGATATACAGTCCAGTCCATGTAAGTCTGGGAATAGTTTGGACTGAAACCTTAGTTTCAATTTAGTTTTCCTGCTAGATTGTGTTTGCTTGGTTTAAATGGGCTAAGAATCTAAATCAATTTGTTGTGGTTTGGATTTTATAAAATACTGGATTGGACTGGTTTGGTCTCAAACTGTTTGAACCTGTGGACAAAATACAGTCTCCAGGTCACCACGGCTTTGTATCAAGACACGATACCAAGAGGAGCTCCAGGTCCGGCGGTGACAACGTTGGTGGAGAGGTGGGCCGGGCTTGGGTCGGTGGTGGCGACTGTCATCTTCCTCTGTTCCTTGGTGTAGAACTAGCTCACCGCCTGCTTCAACCCCTACCTCCAGATCACTATCTCCTAGCCCTAGTATGGCGTCGAGCGCTTCCAGCTCAGCGACTTCTTCCCCGCTGACAAAGCCTACCTCAGCGATGCCTGCGCCCGTGCGCAAGCTCAAGCTGAGTTCGGCAAGGACAGCAAGAACCTCCGGGTCTCCGTTGACCACCACGAGGAGGTCATTGACAACTTCTCCGGGACCACCGTGAGGAGGTCACTGATGACTTCTCTGGAACTACCTTCCTTTCATCCACGACGAGGGCCGTGTTGTCACCGTCAAGAACCGCCAACGCCGCCTCTTCACCAACAATGCCAATGGCAGCTGGAACCCCTACCGGGGCAAAAGCGTCTGGAGCGACCCCTTCAAGCACCCCGCCACCTTTGACACGCTCTCCATGCACCCTAATGAGAAGGAGATCGTCATCGACGACTTCATGGCATTCCAGGAGTGCGAGGAATACTACACCAAGGTCGGCAAGGCGTGGAAGCGTGGGCACCTCCTTTACGGACCGCCCGGTACCGGCAATTCCACCATGGTCGCCGCCATGGCCAACTTCCTCGACTACAACATCTACAACCTCAAGCTCACGGCGGTCAAGAACAACACCAAGTGGCGGAAGCTCTTCGTCGAGACCATGGGCAAGTCCATCATCGTCATAGAGGACATTGACTGTTCTGTTGACCTCACTGGAAAACGCCACAAGGACAAGAAGGCCGCACGCGAGAAGGACTCCGACAATGATGACAAGCCCAAGCTGCCGATAGAGCCGGAAAAGGACGACATCACCAAGGTGACTTCTCTAAGACCTGCTTAACTTCATCGACGGGTTGTGGTCTGCTTGCGGAGGTGAGCGGATCATCATCTTCACAACCAACCACAAGGAGAAGTTGGACCCGACGGTTATCCGGAAGGGTAGGATGGACAAGCACATCGAGATGTCCAGTTGCGGCTTCAAGGTGCTCGCCAAAAACTACCTAGATGTCATCGAGCACAAGTTCTTTTGGGAAATTTAGCGGCTGCTCGAGGAGACAGACATGCCGCCCGCCGACATTGCAGAGAACCTGATGACTATGTCGAAGAAGAAAAAGAGGGAGCCCGACGAGTGCTTGACATGCCTCGTTGAGGTGCTCAAGCAGGCCAAAG
Organism: Aegilops speltoides; assembly: GCA_021437245.1. NCBI lineage: Eukaryota > Viridiplantae > Streptophyta > Magnoliopsida > Poales > Poaceae > Aegilops > Aegilops speltoides. The sequence continues at coordinate 564,706,354 of CM038147.1, forward strand.
AGGACGCGACGGCGACCAGGGTGAAGGAGGTAGAGGAGGCCAAGGAGGCTGCAGCAAAGAAGGCCAAGGAGAAAGAGGAGGAAGAGCTGAAGAAAGCCAAAGTGGAAGACAAATTAAAGGACAAAGCAACGGAGGAAACAATGGAGATATCAACAAGTGAAGTGATCTCAAGCCAGGAAGCCAAGGAAAAAGAGTGAGCTTGTTCACTAGTGCTCCCTTGCAAAACAAAAACGCAGTGATCTCACTTGTAATGCTGCTACATATAAAGCATGCAACAATACAAAATGCTAACAAGACCCACTGAAGGACGATGAAAGCAAGCTGATGCTCTTAGGCCTGTATAACTTCATCAACGGGCCATGGTCAGTATGCGGCCATGAGAGAATCATCATCTTCACGACGAACCACAAGGAGAAACCGGACCCAGCACCGATCCGGAAGGGCAGGATGGACAAGCACATCGAGATGTCCTATTGCCTCTTCGAGGGCTTCAAGGTGCTCGCCAAGTACTACCTAGACATCATGGAGCAGGGATGTTTGGGGAGATTCGACGGCTGCTCGAGGAGACCGACATGTCACCCACCGATGTGGCAGAGAGCCTGATGCCAATGTCGACGAAGAAGAAGAAGAGGGGCCCTGATTATTGTTTATTAGGCCTCATTGAGGCGCTCAAGAAGGCCAAGGAGGCCAAGGAAGACACGGCAGCGGCAAAGGCGAAGGCGAATGAGGAAGAGAAGGCAGAAGCGGAGAAAGCCGAGGAGAAAGAGAAGCAAAGGAGAAGAAAGAAAAGGAAAAGGAGACATCAAACAAGGTGATGAGTGAAGTGGCAGGAGTAGAGTGAGCATGTTAGTGCTCTCTTATAAACACAAACAGATGCAGTGTTTGTTTAAATAAAATATGTATCACTAAACTGAAATAAAATAATATTGGTTTCTCTTCTCAACTATTAATTCAAATAGGAAGTAGCCATTATAGTGTTGCTATATACTAGTACATTATGTTATAATACCAAATAGTAACATGTTATTGTTGTAAGAACAGAACAAAAACTGAGTGTCATACACACCTTGTGGCAACTCCTTGTCATAGAAGCGCCTCTGGAAACCGGAGCCCATGTAGACCGACGCGTGGAAACCGAAGGAGATGATGGCGTCTCCTACATCCATGACCAGAAGCGTCGCTCCTATGAAGAAGGGCCTGCCCACTCCTCGCAACTGGAGGAAGTGATCGGAGACGTAGCCTGCGCCGAACCTCCCTGAGAAGTTCCAGATGCTCCAGAGCGACACCAGGGTGCTTGTCTCCCTGCTCGTGTAGCCAAAGGATCCCCTGATCTGTTTGACGTTGTTCGCCGTGACTAGCCCCGATCCCATCCCGCAAGCCATCGCCAGTAGTCGAGTTTACACATGGCCTGCACCAGATACAGGTTTTCTTTTGTGTGATGACATGTCCTGACCAGATACCACAAGCGCAGTGCTAGAGCTGGCTCTTCTCATTGTTCCGATTCCGTCTTGTGAGCTGTTACAACAATAACTGCTGGAGACATGATCAACAATAGGAGTATCACGAAGCAAACACTGTCCAGCTGAACTTATCACGAATACTTGGTGAAAGATTATGACAACCATCAAGTACCCGGCAACAGACACGGCCATGACAGCGAAGGCATCAAGGAACTTCTTGTTGTAGCGCCGATGAGCGCTGTCGACGTCGACAAAGTACATGAGCAGCAATGCGATGGTTGCGGGTAATATCGCTAGCATAAGTATGAAGCTGCCAGGATCAATATGGAGGGTGTGCTGCACCTGGACCTGTATTGCTCCACTCAAGCCCAGGAAACCCTGTTCGAAAAAATGCATAGACGGTTTAATGCCATATAAAGGATGAGGACATATCTGTACTATTGTAACAAGACAAAACATGATACACTGCCTCATAAATGTGCCTTACGATTGCTAGTTTGCTACATTGTCGAGAAACAGAGTGCAGGTTAGGATTATTGAGCAAAGTGTGTGCAATGTTGGATCCACATCGTCAGAGTTGTGAATATAGTTAGCTGAAAACTCAAGACAATAACGCTGAAAGTTCGTGCAATTAACACAAATGGCAGGTACAGGATTTTCAGAAAATAAACATGGTGCTAAAAGGATGAGGCCAGCAAAAGAAGGCTGAATTATTGCCTCTCTAGTGTCTCTGGGCCAGAACACATTATAATGAAACAGTGACTGTGCCTACACAATTGTACTCTTCCTCTAGAACCAGTAATGCTGCCTCCCAGGGAACAAGAATTACTACAAGTCTAAGAAATCACATTACTGTACTTTTCAGCATATACATCATCTGTATACTGTGTTATGCCACCAGAACAGATTCCTCACAGTCATAGCACATAAGAAAGGAATTGAAAGCAAACAAAACACATTGTGATTTTTGATTCCTCGCAGTCACAGCAGAGGATGTGGCCCTTTTGATTTCACATGGATTTTGATACTTCTGATTTCATCAGTATACTTTGGATATATATACCGAGTTTCACGATTCGGTCCCATCGAGTTTGGTAAGTTGTGTGTAATGGTTAGATTTTGTGTGGAGGCTATATATACCCCTCCACCCACTCTTCACTCGTGGAGAAAGCCATCAGAATGTGCCTACACTTCCAGCATACATTTTCCGAGAGAGAACCACCTACACTTGTGTTGAGGTCAAGATCTTCCATTCCTATCACATAAATCTTGATCTCTAGCTTTCCCCAAGTTGCTTTCCACTCAAATCTTCTTTCCACCAGATCCAAATCCTGTGAGAGAGAGTTGAGTGTTGGGGAGACTATCATTTGAAGCACAAGAGCAAGGAGTTCATCATCAACACACCATTTGTTATATCTTGGAGAGTGGTGTCTCCTATATTGGCTAGGTGTCACTTGGGAGCCTCCGTCAAGATTGTGGAGTTGAACCAAGGATTTTTGTAAGGGAAAGGAGATCGCCTACTTCGTGAAGATCTACCCCTAGTGAGGCATGTCCTTCGTGGGCGATGGCCATGGTGGGATAGACAAGGTTGCTTCTTCGTGGACCCTTCGTGCGTGGAGCCCTCCGTGGACTCGCACAACCGTTACCCTTCATGGGTTAAAGTCTCCATCAATGTGGATGTATGATAGCACCACCTATCGGAACAACGGCTCAAAAATCTCCGTGTCTCCAAATTGCGTTTGCACACTCCAATCCCATCCCTTTACATTCTTGCAATTTTCATGCTTTACTTTCCGCTGCTCATATACTCTTTGCATGCTTCTTGATATGTATTGTGAATGTTAAACTTGTGCCAAAAACTCTACTTCAACTTAAAGAATTTAAAAACTGCAACTTTTCTTGCTTAGAGTCTATTCACCCCCCCCCTCTAGACACCTCTACTCGATCCTTTCACCCGCCCAAGCGTCGAGCCACCTCGTCGCGGCTTCTCACTGCTCATGAGTAGGCCGGCGAGGGCGGCGAGCACCATGAGATGCTCCTGCTCCTGGACATCGGCTTCGGCTTCCTCATCCAGCAACGCCGCAAGCGCCTCCTCATCTTCGGAATCCATTGTCGGGCCGGGCAATTCACCGAACACCTTGTGGGTGAGGTGGGCGCAAGCCCGCCGATGTATAGGCCCTGCGCGGCCGGAGCGCCGGAAAAGGTGCCCGGGCGGCAGCGAAGAGGCTGCCTCGGCGAAACCCCTTCTTTTTCCCGGCGGGAGATGGTCTACCTAGCTGCGGCGGGCGGTGGTCGGCATCGGGATCGGCAGGGTCGTGCAGGGTGGCGGCCGAGCGCAGGGGGTAGGAGGCGAGTCTGGGCGGGTGGCTTGACTTTTCACCTGTCAATGTGGCCCCAGGAGCGCTTTTCCTTTGCGCCGGAGCCCCCGAGTGCCCCCCAGTGCGCCGGGTTCGACCTGCGAGCGTCGGGCGCAAAAACGGGCCGAGCTGGCGGAATACGGCGTCCTGGGGGCGCGACTGGGCCATTTTTTCGACGCCGGCGCAAATAAATCCCCTGGGAAGGCCGGTCTAGAGGCGCGGCTGGAGATGCTCTAACATAGGAATAGTAGAGGCTGAAAAATGAGTGCTCTCAGCGTGTCGTACTGACGACGGTATGGTGATAGTTCGGTGGCCCAATGATCTTGATGTAATTTTTGTTATGTTTGTAATAGCTTGTACTTCAAACTTTTATAAGATGTTATAAAAAAAAGTGAAGGCTCAGAAGAAAAGAAAAAAAAGACTGTCTGGACCGTTTTTTCGACGCCGACGCAAATAAATCCACTGGGAAATCCGGTCTGGGGGCGCGGCTGGAGATGCTCTAACATAGGAATAGTAGAGGCTGAAAATGAGTGCTCTCACACTAGTGCAGAACCAGGCAATAGCACCGGTTCATAAGGCCCTTTAGTGCCAGTTCCATAACCGGCACTAAAGTGTGGGCACTAAAGCCCCCCCCCCTTAGTACCGGTTCAGCACAAACCGGTGCTAAAGGGCAACCACGTGGCACGAGCTAGCTACGGGGGCCTAGAGCCCTTTAGTACCGGTTGGTAAGACCAACCGGTACTATAATGTTTGGGGGGGGGGGGGGTTAGTTTTATGATTTCTTTTTCATTTAATTTTTTGTTTCCATTTTAATTCCTTTTCGTTTGTTGGTATTTTACGATACTACACATTGTACACGTACACACATATTAATGTCTCACAAACCATCATATTAATTAATTCACACATACACACATGTATAGCTATATACAATTTCTCCTACATATGCATGTTGCCTTCGGAGCCAGTGGCATTAGCCTAATTGGTGCCTTCGGAGCACGATGACAATTGGAAGTGGTTTTCATGGGGGCGGTAGCGGGTCATAGTATTCTCCCTTCGGATTTATGACCTGGTCGAGCAAAAATCCCGCTATTTCCTCTTTAAGTGCTTCTACGTGCTCCGTTTCTAGGAACTTCTCCCGCACCCTTTGAACTGTTAAGAAGGAGATCAATATGCATGTGTATTAGTTGTGTGACTAGATATCGATAATGGTGTAAAAATTGTGAATAGTGTTCTGACAAGCGTACCCATTCCTGTCTTTGATATCTGCTCCTTTCGGACGCCATCATGCGAATGTTCTCGCAAACGCAGAATGCGCACAGATCAGTCCCTCGCTACCTGCTTGAGGCCTTTACGAGAATGGAATTGATCAGATAATAATTAATCAAGCATGATAATTAAAGAGATGGCAGCTAGCTAGCTAGCTAGTACTATAATTACTTACCTTGGGTGAAACCATTTAAGCTTTTTTTCCATTCGCCTTCCATGACGCTGATGAACCTTGCCCAAGCCCTGCCCGCCGACAAAGAAAATGAATAAAGGGGTTATTAAATAGTTCATATCATGAAATGACGAACTAAATAGGCCGAGATATATAGTTAATAATGATTGAAATTACCTGTTGACTATCCCAAACAAGATGTTATAGTCAGTATTTGCTTTGAGTAGTGAGTCCAGTATTTCAACTGTTCCAGCGTCAACTTTAATGATACACAAGATCCAGTGAAATCTTAATGCACACACTTTTGCATGTCTTAATTAATCGGGCATATGTAAGCAAAAACATGTAGCTAGCTAGTAGGCAAAAACAAAGAATTTGTAGTACAAGATAGTGTGACTCACTGGAAGTTGTAAGGAAGTAGTATATCTTCATTGTATTTGAGGCGCTTCAAGAACTCTAGCATGTTGTCCTCTACGTCCTTTTCATGATGTGGATTTAGTAGCCATGTGTATTCATTAACGGTGTTTGGGTCAATGAACCCAATGCCAAAGCGTCCACCTTTTCTCATTTCATACATCTTCATCCTGCATAATACCACAAAAAAGAATATAGTGAGGATAATTACAGGTAATGATTTATAAAAAGGATCACTACAGCTAGCTTGAGACTTAAACTACAGAAAGAAATCACTTACAGACAATAGCAACTGACGATAGATTTGTCGAGTGCGTCTTGATTGTATAACTGAAACAGTTCAGAATACTCAACGGGCAGAGCTTTCTCCTAGAAGTAATGCTCCTCCTTGACATTCACCATGAGGGACTCTCGATTGGAAATCTTGGTAATGTTCATGTACCATTGATGCAATTCATACATTCTCGTTGGGAGGTTCTTGACATTGTCTGGCTCGACCAAAGGTTGGCCCCGGAAATATTTCCGTTTTATTTCATCCTCTGTAAGCACAGGCATGGGCTCGATCTCGAGGAGTTGTCCAACAGTGATGTTGAGAACTTCAGCCTGCATTATATGGTCCTTGGTTATTACCACATTGCCCACCTCGGGAAAGTAAACTATTTGCCCAAAATAATATTGGGCACGCGTATTGTCACGTGTTGTTGGCACAACGAGCGAGGGGATCGATTGCGCCGCTTGTTCTCCTAGCTGGGGAATGGTTTTCCCGCTTTTTTGACAGCTGCTTGTTGTTTGCTCGATCCCGAGCTCGCCTCCTTACGTAGACATGCTCGATTTAACTTCTTGATGTGGCGCTCATAGTCTGTGTCAACAGGCTTGGGAGCTGGTGGTTGAGCCATACAAATGAAGTGGTCAATCGTTTCCTCAGGCACTTTCTCCCTTGGCAGAGGTGGCGGTTTCGGTGCAAAATGGGCTTCCACCTCGGCCTTCGATATGGCTGCGTTTTCCTCCTCGGACTTGTCATAAGGCCTCTGCGGAAGAGGCGTGAGGCTTGGACCATATTTATATCGCTTGCCTCCTTTGTACTTCTGTACTACCTCGACTCTCGTGCCGCTCGCACCATAGCTGCGGGTGTCTCTTCTGCGATTCTTGAGGCGGCAGAGACGGCCGACGGGCTGAGTTGGACGAGGAGGAGTGGCATGAAGCTGTGCGGACTTGGAGGAGGAGGGCCTAAGGTTGTGCCGGACTTGGAGGAGGAGGGACGTCGGACGCTGTGGCGGACTTGTAGGAGGAGGAGTGGCTGACACTTTGCGGACTTGGAGGAGGAGTGGCCTGACACTTTGCGGACTTGGTGGACTTGTAGGAGCGGGAGTCTGCTGACTCGGTGGCGGACTTGACGAGGAGTCGGCCGACGCGTGTTGGTGGCCTTGAAGATGATGCAATCCTTTTTCCGTAGGATGATACGATGTTTGGCCTCTCCGAGAAAGCGCTCGTTGTCACCTCCAGGAATGTCAAGTTGTAGCTCCGAATATGGTGGGTCCACCACCTCATCAACCAAGACACGAGTATAGCCCGCTGGAATCGGGTTGCAATGGAAGGTTGCCTCGGGGGGATTTGTACAAGCAACGCCGTCCGCCACCTTCATGGATATGTTCTTCATTTTGACGTGTAGCTCGCAGTTAGTGTTCTCCGTGATGTCATCCACGGGGTATCTACCCAGCATTGCGTCGTCCGGGGCGGAACCCATGCTGCTTCTCGGCATGGATGGGGCGGTGCTATCCAATGCTGGATCATCCGCTAGCTGCTGCAGCTGCTGAGACCTCCTTTGCTGGGTAAGTGAGTCGATCTGCTCGTGCTGCCGCTGGAATTTGACTGCCAATTCCGCTTGACTTGCATCTAGGCCTTGAAGGCGTTCATAGTCCCGCTTCCTCTGCTCCTCCTCCATCTTCCACTTCTTCTCCTCCGCAATCTTCTTTCTCGGACGGGTTCTGTAGACGGTGTTCCGGTCTGAAAACCCCTCATACCATGGAATAGCGCCCTTGCCTCGTGTTCTTCCCGGGTGTTCAGGATTTCCCAGGGCACGCGTAAGCTCGTCGTTCTCTCTGTTGGGCTGGAACACCCCCGATCGTGCCTCTTCTATTGCAACAAGTATCGCATCGTCGGCTCCCTTCAGACTTGCCTTCGTCGAAACATTGCCTGTCTTCAGGTCCAACTCCCCCCCATGCACATAGAACCAAGTCCTGCACCTGGGGGGCCAGCTCTTAGTAACCAGAGTGACACCTGCATCCTCCATCTCTTTCTCAGACTTATGCCACTTAGGCATTGCCACCGTGTAGCCACCTGGCCCCAGCTTATGGAACTTATCCTTTTTTCGGCATTCTTCTTGTTTATTCTCGACCGTTCCTTAGCTAATTCTGAATCCTTGAATTTCATGAAATCGTCCCAATGAGCACATTGGTTCTCTAGTGTTCCCTCGAATACTGGAGTCTTCCTTCCTCCCTTGACGTACTTGTTCCATTCACGATTCTTGTGGTTCTTGAATGCAACCGCCATCTTCCTAAGAGCAGCGTCCTTGACTTTCTGCACATCTGCTTCTGTGAAATGATCTGGTAGGGTGAAATGTTCCATGAGAGTATCCCAAAGAAGATCTTTTTGATTCTTGTCGACAAAAGTAACATCTGGACGTGGCTTTGCTGGCTCTCTCCATTCTTGAAGTTTGATCGGGAGTTGGTCCTTCACAAGAACTCCGCACTGACGAACGAACTTGTCCGCAATCTTCTTAGGCGCTAATGGTTCACCATTAGGTCTGACTGCCTCGATATTGTACTTTAGACCCTCCTTCAACCTTTTGTTCGGGCCTCGTTTCGTCCTTTTGTCTGAAGATTTGCTCGATCCGGATGGCTGAAAGAACAAAGATCGATTCGTTAATATATCTTCAAGTTATTTAAAACATGTGATGATCACCAGATGCCTGCTTATATAAATATATATACCTCGCCGGTCTTTGTTGTTTCAGGATCAACATGTTCTTCGTCATCGTCATAATCGTAGTTCATGACTTCATCAATTCGGTCGTCGCGATCGAATATCATATCACCCTCTCCGGTGTTGTTTAGAAATTCGGAGCCGTCATAATCTTCTTCATTCTGATCATCATCTGGCCCGCGTATCATATCGAACATGGTCTATTCTCCCTCTCTGTCGGTATTGTCTGCCATAGCTTTTATTTAACTAATCCAAAAGAAATATAAAACAATTTAGTATTAAAATTACATCGTCTCGAATAATAGATATAATCTCGAATACATCGTCTAGAATAATAGATATAATCTCGAATACATCATTTCGAATAATATATAATATTGAATAGTACATCACTGGCTAGGTAGCTAATTAAAGATCGAATACTACAGAAGAATCTAGGACACTCGCGGTTCCTGCGGCGCAGGCGGTGGACACCCAAAGAGAAGGAACCCTCATAGGATCATAGCTGAAGTGAGATCCCTGAAGAAACTGCCAGGTATTGGAGAACCTGCCGCCCTCTAACGCAACCATGTAGCGATGGACTTGCTCGTCCTCTTCCCTGACATGGCGACGTACCACCTACGGCGGGGCCGGGTCCCTCCGCACCGAAACTGGCCCACGCGAACGCCACCAAACGAGATCAGGGTCGACGACGGGACCCGGGGCCGGGTTCCTCATCAAGCGGCGCGCCCCTCCAGGCAGCACCTCCCAGTGCCAGCCCGGCGGAGCCCAGTCCCGGACATGGGTCAGCCGGACGTCGTCGCGGACGGGTCGACGACGAGGATGCGGGTCGGGTATCGTCGAGAACAAATACTAGCTATATGCCCGCAAAAAGTAACATTTTTTAATGATTGGATTTTGATAACTAAAATTTCTAACATTTCTATATAACACTAATTATGCTATCATTGCATATGTCAAAAATCTATATACTATTTCATACTAATTAAGCATCTAACACTAAAAACAGAAAACACAACTTCTATACATCCATTAAAAAACTGAAAAACAACATTATATAAAAAATTTCCATACTAATTAAACACTAATTATATCCATCTAACATGCATTCATACCTATATAATAGTGAAAAAATAATAATCTAAATAATCTAAACTAATTAAACATACAAAATACGTATATACTAATATATACATGCATTAATTCATACATATGTACGTGTGTGTGTGTGTGTGTGTGTTCATCATGCTTGTGTGTGTGTGTGCATGGGCTCGGGGAGGGGCGGCGCCCATGGTGGCCGCCGGGGGCGAGGGAGAGGGGTTAGAGGGGGAGAGCTCATAGCGGGGCGACGGCGACGGTGAGGCGACGGCCGGGGGCGGTGACGGGCGGGGGGCGGCGGCGGGGGCGGGCGCGACGGGGGGGCCAGGCGGCGACGGAGACGAGGGCAGCGAGGGACGGGCGGCGGCAGCGGCACGACGTCGATCGATCGGGCGCTGGGCTGTGCTTCAATGGGGAAACAGAGGAAGAAACAGAGGGAGAATAAAATTTTCGTTAGTGTTGTATATATAGAAGGCACCTTTAGTACCGGTTGGAGCCGGGAAGGGCTCCCGAGAGGTTTTGGTGGCTACAGAGGCTTGCGGCGGCGGAACTCCCGATCTATCTTGATATTCAATGGTTTTAGGGTACGTAGGCTTATATAGGCGAAAGAAGTCGGTCGGGGGGTGCTCGAGGGGTCCACGAGACAGGGGGCGTGCCCAGTAGGGGGGGGGGGGCGCCCCTATCTCCTGGGCTCCTCGAGTATCTTCTGACGTGAACTCCAAGTCTCCAGGATGATAATCTTCCAAAAAGTCGCGTTGCCGAAGATTTCATTCCGTTTGGACTCCGTTTGATATTCCTTTTCTTCGAAATACTGAAACAGACAATAAAACAGCAATATGGGCTGGGCCTCCGGTTAATAGGAGGCTGTTTGGATGGCGACCAACACTAGCCTTACCAAAAAATTGGTCATGCCCACAATATTTGGCTAGCGTTTGGTTTGGTATCATTTTTGGCTCGCCATCGTCGACTTAGGCGCGCCAGCGTATAGTTTTCGCCAACTCATGGGCGAAACAGCGGCGCGAAATCAGCCGCCAAAATATTGGCTGCCAAATCTGGCGCGAGCCAGCCACCGTGATATAAAAGGCACGATTGATTTTTCCCCACCCGTTCGCCACTTTCCCCATCTCTTTCTTATCTCCACGCACAGAAGCGCTCTCGATCCAATCACCGGGCGGCGCGTTCTGCGTCGCTGCGAAGCTTCTCCGGCGACGGCGACGCGACGCTGCTCCACTTCAAGTTGGCCATGCCAATAATTTGGTAGGGCTAGATGGGGCACAATCCGAACTCCGGCGACGCTGCTCCACCTCTCGCCCTCCTCTCCCAGTCAAGCTACGCTCCAAGGTCAGCCGCTGAAATCCCCATCCAACACTACTCCGATCCCCTTTTCTATGGTCTGATTTGTGAGCTCAAATCCCATCATCCCCTTATGGATGTATGTATTGTACGGAGGTACTACTTGCTAGATCTGAGATATTGCTTGCTGAATCCTCCTGTTTGCTGGAAGTAAAATTGGAATGGGACTCCCGTGCATGTTGTTGGTTTGCTGCAAGTAAAAACATATGAGACTCTCATCCATATTCTTTGTTTTTTTGTGGGTGATCCATGTTCTTTGTTTGACGCAAGTCAAATCACATGAGAATAATGATGTTAATTAGTTAATTAACCAGGTATGGTTCTGAAAGTAGTATGGTCTGTTCTTCCCTTTTTATGCCATATGTATGGTCTCTATTTTTAGAACATTAAGGTGGATTTTTTGAACTTGGATATACATATTAACTACTGAGACATGCTTCGATTTTTTGTCCATCAAGGTGTAATTTTTTTACAAGTTGTGCATCCTTGGTATTGGTTAGAAGCAGGTTTGCTTTCTAACATGTATCTTTTAGCAAGTAATCATTTGTAATGATGTACCAAGTTAGCTCATTCATATTTTACCATCTTTTCTTTACCTTATGTGCAGAAAACTGCAGTCAATTATCTTACTAGACCCATCAGGTTTTTTAATCAATTGCAAGAGTTATTCTCTGACAAGTCCCATGCTGATGGCTCGCTTGCAACTGACCAAACCACTGTCAATGTGGATGATGATAGTGATGACAGCGAGGAAGTGAGGGAACTTGAGGCCAATCTAATTCCAGTTGACAGCGATGAAGCTGACTCGACACTATTAATCGTCACAGTCCTAATTCTTTAAACAAGAAGCGCAAGCACGTGTCATCTTCACCTTCCAAGAAGCCAACTAAGGGGAAAGCAAACAAGAAGGGCAAGATATCTGATGATGATATGGCAGCCAGTATCAAGAAGCTAGCTGACTCTCTTGCATCTCCTATTGTTTCTGTGCAACCAATGCCACCTACAGATCCATATGCAGACTTGGTGCTAGTCTGACTAGTATGACTTACTTGGTTTGGTAAAGACTTGGTTACTATGTGAATTTTATTTAGCCTCCTTGATGATTAATCTGATGTATCGAACAATATGAGTTATCTAATGTATTAGTTGAACCATGTCATTGTCAATTTCTGAAAATGCATGCTTACAGTTTGTGTCTGTGTGTGTTTCTAAATCGAAAATTTGTATTAATGTCATGTGATATATGTGAGGTAGTGTCGATGCTGATCACTTTTGGCTGGCATGCATTTTGGAACCAAACCAAACACAGTCCAATCAAGGTTGCTAAATATTTGGCTTCAAACCAAACGCTGGCCAATGGTTTTGCCAAAAAGTTGGCAAGTGCTATGGGCTACAAACCAAACAGTCATAACCTGCCAATTTTTTGGTCTTGCCTTCAAGTTGGCCATGCCAATAATTTGGTAGGGCTAGATGGGGCACAATCCAAACATACCCTAGGTTAGTCCCAAAAGTAATATAAAAGTGTATAAGAAAGCCCATAATCATTCAAAACAGGTAATATAATAGCATGGAACAATCAAAAATTATAGATACGTTGGAGACGTATCAGCCTTCTCCAAGTCAATGAACACCATATACAAGTCCTTATTTTGCTCCCTATATCGCTCCATAAGTTGTTGTACCAAGAAAATGGCTTCCATGGTCGACCTCCCAGGCATGAAACCAAACTGAATTTTGCTCACGCTTGTCATTTTTCTTAAGCGGTGCTCAATGACTCTCTTCCATAGCTTTATTGTATAGCTTATCAGCAAAGCAAAATATTCATGTTTTAATTGTTTGCTTCATGGTTTCTCATCTAGAGTTGGAGAAAGCCATATACCTGTTTCGACTGGCTCAATAAGCCTGACGTGATGGTGAACTTCAATAAAGCGAAAGACAAAGGAGGCATCATGTTCTTCCACAACGATAAAAATTTCTAATCCTTATATATGCGTACATAGAATTGGGCGACGAATTAGAGGATCGAACCAATGTGCTATGTGTGCGCGCAGCTAGCATGAAATAACGAAGGGAACTGAACAATTTGTTGGTGCAAAAGTAAAGTTTGGAAGCAACAAATCATATATAAGTGTAACAAGTCATTTCAATTTTGTAGAAGAAAATATGCACAATATTAAGAGCATGCTTTGACAAGAGTGGGTGAAAATGTTGTATCAGTGTACTTGGTCTTAATTAGATAACCAAGGGACAAATACAATTAAAGTATGATAGGCATGGGTGTAAGCAATCATATCTAGTCATGACATTGTATATACAAATAAAAAGAATATAACTGCAATATAGCAAACAATGAGGTCGGTGGAAGAAGGGACGGAAAAGCAATTTGGCTCCCGGGTCCAGATGCTCCTGCTATCTGGACCGCACCTCTTCTTTGCGATTTCCGCACAGGCCTATATTCACTGTCGTATTTTGATTAAATAGTACTAGGCCTGGCCCAACTATCAGACGTACGGACTGGAAGTGGCTCCGTAACACCGCTATAGTACAGATGGGCTGGGACGGAGGTGGACCAACGACCGCCGTCATCCCCTAGTAGATATTTATGGCCGAATCCCCCACCCCCAACCTACCCCTCGTCTTCCTCGGTTCATCCATCAGTGCCTCACTTTCCTCTCCCCTCTCCCTCGGCACGGCAATGGAGTCTTCGTCCTCCGCCACCAAGCATAGGCCGACGCTGGCACCCCTTCTGCTCATCCCCTGCCCATTTTGCGGCGCACAAGCCCTCACCTTCGTCTGTGGCCCTCACGGGTCTAAGCCATCCCCAGCCCACCGCCGCCGCTCTTCTGGACTAGGCCATTGTTGCTGATTCTTCCAGCGGCTGAGCTATCCATATGAGGACCACCATTTTTCTACCCCCCCAACTGAGTAGCTAGATCTCGATGCACCAGTCTTACGCAGCCACACCTATCTTTTCATCTCATTCCCAGAGAACCATGTCCGACTACACTAGCCGTGACGATATTAGCGATAGGCAGATCACTCCACCCGATCTAGCACGGTTGCTGGCACAGTAGTCGCTCAATTGGTCTCCCCCCAAATACAACATCCAGAAGCTCTGTCAGGCATGTTGTGACTTTAATGAACGGGTTTAGTGAGTACAAATGCCACAGACACTCACATTTTGGTCGCTTGCGCCCTTAGAGTGCACCCTCCGGCGATTTCCTTCTTCAGGGCGCTGGAGGCAGGAGAGGCCGCATCTTGGAATGCACTTGTGGCTGAGCTCGAGGGGAGGATCCTCAGCTAGGAAAACGACACAGTCGCGTGGAGTCTAACTGCTTCTCAGAAATTCTCGGTGAAATCCTTATACGAGAAGCTGACGGAGGGGAATGAGCTAGACATGGCTAGGGGGCTTTGGAAGGCTGGCATTCCCCTCAAGATCAAGATCTTTGTGTGGAAAATGTTCCGTAATCGCCTTCCAACCTCGGATAATGTGGCCAAGCGTAACGGGCCGGCGAACGGCACATGCGCCATTTGTGGCCTCGGGGAGGATGCTAGCCATGTCTTCTTCGGGTGCTGTCTTGCTAGATTTGCGTGGAGCGCGGTTAGAGATACCTTTAAACAGAATTGGAACCCGCAAACAAGCGTCGATCTACTCAACTTGTTGTCGGCACAGAGGGGTGCTAATGCGAGGGTGGTGTGGCGTAGCGTAGGGGCGATGCTTTGGTCGATCTGGACCGTGAGGAAGAAAATTACCATAGAACACAAGTTCCCTGCTCACCCAGCTGAGATTCTTTTCAAATGTCACATTTTCTTACAGGCTTGGGCACCATAGGGGAAGCAGCGTGACGAGGGACGCATGACCGAGATCATGGAGCAGATCAAGCTGTGCATGGCGAAATCAAGACTACAAGGATAGCACGCTTAAGCCTTTTGCGTTTAGTTATGCTTTGCCGCGAGCTATGTCATTGCCTATCTATCTAGTTTGTACTCTTATCTTTGCCTGGACGTTGAGCCCGCTGAACTTTTGTCGTTCTGATATGTAAGGATGGAACCTTTTGTGGATGTTGCCTTGGGGCTTTATTAATTTAAAGCCGGACGCTCCATGCGTCTTTGTTCCAAAAAAAAAGTACAAATGCTGGTTAGTGAAAGAAATAGGTTTTGGTGGGATGCTTGAACTCCCAATGATCTAGAAATTAAATCTCAGGCTGAGCTCCTGGTGCATGAGTAAGGTAGATGTTCGTCGCAGAGCAGTAGTCATCAACAGCAAAAAAATACTACATTTTCAGTGCTGCAGATGTGGCCATGGTGTTCGGCATACGGTCTGGCAACAGAGATGTGCTCGGTCCGGATGGTAACATCAATGAGGCGGCAAGCGCGGCGGTCCTTTCTATGTGAAGGGAATGCACAAGCAACCCGCCATGTCACCACTGCGCCATAACATACACACCGACATGATCAACTTCACGAGACAAGCTGATGGCAACACTTTGCAAGTTTGCATCCAATTGCACATGCTGTGTTGCGAGGGGTTACTCTGATTGTCCCCTGAAAATGATAGATGACAACGCAACATCTACCGAACCTCAGGAGCTAGAGGACCCAGCTAATCTACCCAGTTCTACTCTACAAGCCATTGTACCGACCCCCAGTTTCCAGCAAAATCCATGGCGTCAGGCTTGAAATTGTCTGATTGTGAAGGTAACATTTTTTTGTCAGATCATATCTTCATGGCCATCATCTACTTTCCCTAAACTATTAATCATTTTACTTTCTCTCACTTTCTATATTAATGATGTGCAGGAGAGTGCTCTTCTAATAAACATGGACCGGCTAAATGGATGAGGCAATCCGGCTCCACTTCCCGCCCCCAGCAAATCAAAGGCCTCCAAAAGCCCTAGCAAGGAATCTGTAAGTGATGCTCGGACAACTGAATCAGTTTGCTCTGCTGTCCAGCACTATGCATGGTGCATACAGTTTCAGTTAAGGATATGTACGCCGACTGCCAGAAGGGTGATCCTTCGACAGTAACATACCGAAGTATGTATCATCAAGGAGTTATGCCACCAACCCATGGTTCGCAGGCCGGCCAGTCGTTCCAACATCAACTACTACCGTTGAACTTCTTGAATCCCACTTCCAATCGCTGTCTGCACAGCACCTTGCCAGGTTTGCATATATTATCATTCTCCACCATGTAATTAAATCGCATGCCGCACTGCATCACCATCCCATAAGAAATTTACTGGTTATGACATTTTTTTTTCAATAACTCGATAGTACACAATGCGCCACGGTTCGTACGAGTTAGCGGGAAGGACATCATGGATCAGCTAGTCGACAATGCCATGCTCGATCATGAACTAGGGTGTATCATTTTACGACGGCAGAACCAGGTTGATCAGGAGTCAAACCACGCTTTACCATATCTGAATCACCGTCACATACTAGAGTGTGATTTCTCGGTAAGATAAATTGTTTTCTTCTCAGCACCTAATCAAACCCAAACCAGTCATCTATATAATCAATTTGGACCAGTTACCTAATTCTAAAACTCCTCCCTCTTAATTTTTTTCAGACACTCGTTCTTTAAGGCACAAGTATTTCTGATTTTCTAGAGATTCAGAATCAATTCATTGGGCAAACCGTCCAGCATGCAATTGAGGCGTGCCAACTGGTAATAATTATCCCTTCGTCATCTTGCTCGCACTCTCCCAGTTTCTATGTGTGGCTGAAACACAGCTTTTTGATAGCTTGCTATCTTACTCCATTGTAGTTCTACATCCCAGCATGATGGATGGGCCCTGAACATTTGGGACAATGGTAGGGCAAACGCGACGGATGGGCCCTTGTACAATTGGGACATGCTTACAAGGGTTATACAAGTATATGACCCTCGTCCGGGCCATATGGATGCAACCAGGATGAGCAGGCTACACACGAGCTTATCGCGTCTCGCCTCCACGATGCATTGTTCGGGTGCCTAAACGACTTACATGCTGGGTGGCCAACACCCAAGGATAACTGGTCCACTGTTTTCCCCCGTTTCATGGATACCTCAATCACCAGGTTTGTAATTTTTTCCCTACCATTTTAAGCCTGTTTCTTAATTGTTCAACTTACCCCTATCATGTTCATGATCAACACGGTGACTCGTACTAATTACGATAATAATTTTTTCAGAGGAAACAGGTATTTGTGTTATGCACATCACCAGGCACCATGATTGTGAGAAGCTACGAATCAACGAATGCCTATCACCAAGGTAATAGGAATTTGAACAGACTAAACCATTTATTCACCCTCAAATAATCTTGGAAAAACACATTCTCACAATGTCAATCATCACATTTTCTCAGATTAACTTGGCGAAAACTAAGAAATCCATTCTGCAAGACGTGATGAAGCTTCAGGCCAACAGTTATTTGCCAGCCGATGCAATATGGTCAGTTCATGCTCCTAGCGATGGTTTTGAAGACATCCTCTGAATGCAAGCCATTTTACGTGTCAGGCACAACACGCTTCATGTCTTTCTCCATATGAGATGATTTTTGCAACCCACCCAGCTATGTTGTACCTTCAAACAGAGTAGTACTTATTATCGTACAAGTCCCAGTACCAGGGCACCCAAGCAGACAACATCTTTGTAGTGGATATGTTTTTTGGTCGCTATCATCCTTCATCACCACTCGGTTTAACCATTTTTGGGGAACTTATCATCATATGAGTGTACATACACACGTCCTTGTTGCAGAGAAAAAAAATATCCCAGTCGCTGTCAGACGAAACCAAGCAGGAGAACCACCCTCACCCGCCCGACCCGGCCTCGAATTTTTTTTTTCACCATACAAGTGGGCAAGGCAAACGGCTGGCGGCGTCGAAAGCAAACACCTGTACCAGGCGTGCAGAGTACATGTGCGTCCCGGTCGTTATCCAGGAGACGTCCGTCAACTGCTGCAACGCCCGCCGTCTGTACGTACAGCAGCCAGGCCTCTGTATTCTCCATTTTAGATTCCTGTATTGCTGTGAGAGTGACGTCTGGCACAGATCACGACACATCTAGGAGTGGCAGAGATTTCGGGTCCATCTGGACCCGAGAGCCAAAACTCCACTCCTGAAGAAGGGAACACAAAGTTTGTAGATACAATACATGTTTCGATTTATATTGATGAAACTTTTCCAAAAGATTATTGATGGTAGGAATTAATATAACAAAACAGTTTTGCACGGCGAGCTATGTACGGCAATGCCTTGATCTTTTGTTGTCACACACAGAGTATCTTACCAACAATATAGTTCACTAAATAGTTCTCATATTGGCTCTTCTTTACATATTGAATTATTTAACAATCTAATAATGTAGAGGGAACTGAATTACATAAAAAATTGTGTGGCGGCAAACAATTGGCTGTCAAAAGATTAAGCACAAGTTTTGGTCTAATGTATTTTGGCTACGATCTTTTCTCTGTCTACCTAATGGCTTCCCAAGACATCTTAGACCTCATATAACAAATACGCATCAAGCGTATCATTTATAGATTGTTCATTATTCATCTAATGATTAGGAAGTTACAAGACTGAGAAAGCATGTTCAGTTCACTCTCTGTCTAGTAATGTGCAGCGGTCCTATATTTCTAGGCATAGAGTTGCACCTTTTTTTTTCAACTTGATCGACTAGAAAAATAATTTGCTGCTAGACTTAAAATAGCAAACCTGCAAACAAAAACATATCATTTTCCCAACTCCTTGTTTCTGCCATCAGCATTCGATTCGACATTGCTGTCCAAAATTTGCTCCCCGAGCTTGGAGAATTTGCTTCATATAGTGTGTCTGGTTCCCAGTGCAGCCAGATGAAGTAGTACCGGCTCCAGCAGGGAGAGCATGGGCAGAGAGAATCTTCAGCATCAGTCAGCGAGAACAGGCAGCGAGAAGCTTTGGCGGCCCATAGCAAGCACAGGAAGCAACCAAGAGAGGATGGTCAGGAGCAAACAACAGTGCGAGTTTTGTGGCGAGCATGAAATAATTTCGGCGAGCACGGGCAACGAGAAGCTTTGGCGGCCCAGAGTTAGCATGAGAAGCAGCGGTAGAGGATGATCACGAGCAAACGCCGGGTGCGAGTGTGGTGGCAAGCATGGAAATAACTTCGGACTTCATGGAATTAAAGACGAGCAGCAAGCTCCTGGGTAATCCTAATTTGTGAACCAATGTTTCTTTTTTTAGCAATGAAATATCCATGTATTGGACCGGGCCTGCTAAGCCTGGAAGCACGCGGTAAGGTGTTTGAGATCAAAACCATCCAAATGGAAGAAAAGGCTGGGATGTACCACGGCACAACTATGCCTTTTCAATTGCCTCTTCCAAAAGTAAAATGTATGTAGACTTATATTCCTTTTCAATCGCCGAGAGACCATAAAAACTAGTCCTCGAAAATAATTGCTGCGATCTACCATTTTTGTGAATCTATGAGGCCTAAAATTACAAGTGATGCATAATGTCACAGTTATTTTGTCATGTCAGATTATCATAACGGTCGTTGGAACAAAAAAGACAATGAATCGCAATTATATCCCTGAGCTTGATTAGCTCTTTCACAAGGAAGAAAATAGCCACTACCCAATCGCGTAAACAAGAATGACGAATTGTGATAATGAGTTATCACAATTCAAAAATTTGTGCGAAAACTATGAAGGAAAGCAGATAGATGAGATAGAAAGTTTGCCACTTCATATTGTTGGTGATAACAACGATGGTGGGAAGCTGGTATAAAAGCATGTCCTTGACATGCCAGACCAGACAGGTTTACTCCAAGCTCATTTATGCTCTATCATTTGTGCAAAATCACTATTTCTGCAAAATTGCAGAGACATTTATTATTACATTCCGCAGTTTGAGAGGTTATTAGTGCAAATATATACACGAATTACATTCTTAAAGACTTCTTTGCCTTCAAGCAATACATCAGTGATCAGGCTTTCCAAATAGACCTGATCATGAAGGGAGAAGAATAGACGGACAAGACATCCAATCAGAAAAGAAAAAAAGTTAAATGGGCTCGGTTATAAAAATATCCTCAAGAAAATTCATTGAGGATCGCCATATAAAATGCTAGGGAGTAAAAATTATGTATGTGTGTCGATATTAGCAATCATTCACTCAAAAATTAAATTTACGCATTGAGGACATATTTTTGGAATGCCAGATAAACCTGCATTCCCACTAATTTATCAGTAGGAGTAGCCTGCCAGCAAGATTTTGAAGTCATGCAAAAGGACAAAGCTCAAAGATAAGCTTGGGTCACAGCAAAAGCTTAACATCTAAAAAGCATCAGGTTAATCAGCACACAGCACGAGCTAATTAGCATGTACGTAGCAGCTTCTCAACCTCTCGGATGCTCAAAACTTTAACCCCAACCAAATACACGAGCTTCCAGAGCCTGCTCCCCCTGCATTATTCTGCAATAGGGACCAAAAACAAATCTGTAGCAAAGTAGGGAACACGAAAACTGATTAAGAAGATAAAAGATTCCTTTTCAAAACAAGCACTGTTTCTTATTTCCAAAATTGAACACCATATTAGGTTGCCGCCATAAAAAATAGGTGATCAACTTTCTCCTTTGTAGTACGAAAACAACACCTTGTATGCACAACTGGTGTATATAGATACCACATAACCAATTCACACCAATACAAATTTCTGGGAGATGTGGCCATTCCGTAAAATAAAACTAAATACATAAAGTAAACAGTAAACACCCCCTTTAGCGTGTACTAAGTATTGCGGATGCCAAGAATCATTCAAGTTGACCAAACACACTTGACTATGACTGAATCCAAGACTTCAAATTCTAATTATGTACTTCTAATGAGAAGTCCATGAAATCTGCTTCAACAATACCAGGCACAGACAATTACATTATAATTAGAAATTATACTAAATAATGACAAGCACAAAGACTCGTCTCCCATCCCAGGGGACAGGGGTCAACAAAATATATAATCTAAGCAAGCATACGCCATAAAAACCTGGATGAACAAGGATAAGGTCTGGCAGTACACTTGAAGTAATTACCTGTCCAGAGGCCATCGGAAATTATCAGTTGAAGAATTTCGGAAGTAAGATAATGGGAGTAGCAGCCTCCAAGATCTGCCCAAATAAATTGACCACAACCAGTATGAACATCACCTGCACAAAATTTGGGATTGAGAGGATATCAGGATAATGTAATTGTTTGGTGTAAGAACGGGAAAGAAATATAGGGGAACCTAGCCGAGTGCCATGCTGATGGATGTTGTGTTTCCGGAGTGGAAAGAATTAGTGAAGAGTGATAGGGGCATAAATACACGTACCTGTACCGAGGTAGCGGAAGGATGGGCACATCACCTGCCATGAATGCAAAGAAACCGAAGAATGATTGCTTCTTCAAATCCCAACGGAGCAGTTGTGCTCAGCGGAAAAGCCATAGTGTCGGCCTACATCTCCCCCATAGGCTCTCCTTGCCCTAAACCGTGGGACCGATCAATCCATCGCCTCCTCTCTCTAGCAGGGACCGTCCACGTCAGCTCCCCCCCCCACCCCCCTCTCAGCCTAGTTTACCATAGGGCTTCAAATTTTCCTCTGGAAAAGAAGCCCTCTAGGACTTTTCGGCCCAGGAATTAGAATGTACGGTGAAACCCGGAGTAGACAACAGACTAATGGTCATGGTTGCGCCCAAGTCACGAAAATGGATGGCCAGAAACGCGCAGGGCGTTAGATGGTTGGAAAGCTGCTCAGTATTACTGTCCTAAAATGTGGCTAAATTTCCGTATATCAGAAACATAGCTCATCATGACATAGTTCATTGACCGTGAACCAAGGTCTAGATTTTGTTTGTTATTGTGTGAATCACTGAATCGAAAATGACCTGAGTGTGTTGCGATAACTCGGTGCCAATTTCGTTGTTTGTTAACAGAAGAAAATCCTGTCTTCTAACATTTTCCTAGAGTATTTATAAAGCAACTGTTGAAAAAGCACAATTCAACAACCACAAACCAGAGAATTTCTTGAACAGACGAGATAAGCAAATCTATACCAATATAAAAAAAACATGAGTTAGGATGAGGTTCTTTTGATCTAAAATTTATAACTATCGATCCCATGGTTGTGGGTAAATATTATACCATCTCTTAATTATAGTATATGTATAGTTTGTTAATTCAACTTATTTATTCATAGTTACTTTCTGATTTTATTTATGTACATGGAAATTTATTACTCGTCATTACAATTTTCTACGTGATATTTATGTAAAAGAAGCCGGTGTCATTACTACCGAGATGGAAATGCTATTTCAAGCTTATAAACAAATTTTCAGTCTAACATTGAATTCTACACCGATATGCATGGCTTTAAAAAGTATCTGTTTGGCTAAAAATAATCTGGTGAGTATACAACTGCATCTCGACCATCGGAGTGCATACATAAATAGGAAGGCTAACTTCTGTCCCACTGCTTTTTTTTGGCGACAAAAATCTCATAGTAGCGCCTTTTCAAACTATATGGTTTCATCGGCATGGACAGGATGAACCCACATCAGAAAATCCTGGTGCATCTTCTTCATCCCCGTTCACCTCTTTGGCTCTCCCTTCACCACGGTTTCCTTCTATTCTTTGAGCTCATCTCCCACCTACATGCTAAGAGTCACCACCACGAGGTGGGCTTGTAGGATCTCCTTCCTAGTAGTCGCCACCAGGATGTAGCGTCAGGATTCAAGTGCAGGGATCCCTAACTCTGGCAAAGGAACATTCGTATAAAAGTTTTAATCATCATTTTGTCAAGGGATGTAATATAGTTTTGTATTGTTATTATTTTTGCTAGACATAACCTCAGCCTAAGGTTCACAAAGGGATAGAAATAGAAA
Organism: Aegilops speltoides; assembly: GCA_021437245.1. Lineage (NCBI taxonomy): Eukaryota > Viridiplantae > Streptophyta > Magnoliopsida > Poales > Poaceae > Aegilops > Aegilops speltoides. The sequence goes on from CM038147.1 coordinate 564,729,352, forward strand.
TATGTTCTCTCCAAAGGACAATATATGGATCTCACAATTTCAATAGATGTTCCAACATCTTCTGCGCGCAAGAATTCTCCGCATCCTTTACCCTTGACATCTTATCACTTAAAGTTACCCAAATACCACCATGGGTTTCTGCCTCAATGGAGTAAACAAATGTCCTATCATGTGCCGGGCCATCTTCCTTCTCTAACCTGAAAAAAAAAACAATGAAGCAACTGTGTAGGGCTGATCTAGGCAAAATGTCAAGTTAGATAATGCAGGAAATGGTAAGCATTCAAAGGCGCTAAGCTTTCACTCGGCCCCTCCCACACACCTTCTCAAGGGTATTCGAGCCACTAGACCCATCATGACAAAGGATCCACCACGACAAACCAAGGACTTGCTCCTGATAAAGATCAGGGCTTGCCACCCACGGCAACAGCTACGCAGGACCAACCGCTACTACTTTCCTCATAGCCACGCCGATAGAGATAGCACCCAACGCCACCGTTGCGACACGTGTCGAAGAGTCGACCGCATAGCCTACCATCCAAGGCCACCGCCCGGGCATCCACACTCCACCGTACAGAACCAATGGTGCGACAGTAGCTGCACATGCAAGAAACCCCCGCGCCAGATGCACCCTGTGGGCCACAGGACGAGGCCGCAGACCGACCCTCCGGTGAGATTTAGCGGAGGGCGGCAACTCTATGCGTGGGCAAGCACCGACAGACCAAGGTCGCAGGTCATGACTGCATCGCCCCCACGCGCCGACAATGGGGGAGAATAGCTCCACTGCAGAGGCCAACAAACGAGGCCATGGACTGGCCTTCTTGGACAGATCTAGAGATGCACATCACCTGCATGCCACGGCGGGCATCTCCCATCCCAAGGCAACGATGGGCCGAGGCGGCGGCCAAGAACGTGTAGCCCATGCGTGCAACACCAGGGGAGTTGCACGCCACCATGCCCGAGTGGAACCCCATGGCTCTCGGAACCGCGTCGTTGACGACACCATGCGTGGAGGTATAGAGAGGAGGAGCAAGGGTAGAGGGAGGGAGGAGCACCCCGCTGCCGTCGTAGGCCGGCCGATGGCCGGTGACGGCGGTGTGGGAGGACACGAAGAGAGTCGTGGCGGCCATGGGAAAACCTAACCCGCAACCCACCCAGGAGGGCGATGCAGGTCCTCACAAGGTGGTTTTTCACATAATCATTTACTGCCCATTTTCTTTTAAAAAGGGGGGTAATAATACTACTATTGAGCAAGAACCATGAAGGATCAAGCCGCCAACAAATATGGAAGTCAGGATTTCCTTGATTTGTTCCATATATTGATGTCTACACGAACACGGTAAGGTAAAGACTAAAGGTGAGGAAGGATGGTGATGGGTGCATGGAAAGGAAGATGTGTGAGTGGGTGGTTTCTGTGTGTGGGCAGGGGGCAGCATGAAGCAGTCTAGGCGCGCAAAAACATATATGGGAGCGAGATAGGAGATGAATGTTATAGGAAGCGAGGAAGGGGAAATGTGGGCATGGGTTTCTAGGAAGGAACACGAAAGCGCTGGAGGGAGTGGGTCGATGCCCGAAGGAACATCGGCAGGCATGGGAGAGAATGGGATAAAGGAAAGATATATGCCCATCAAATTTTCTATTTTTCTGATTGGTTAAGATAGTAGATCACTGCAAGGTGGCTCAATGCATACATACAATAATCATGTCAAGTAGCTGCCGCTTTAGTCAAAATAACTTTGTGAAACACAATGATGGGGAAACTTAAAAAGTGCACAATTTTTAAACTTCAACGTAGTGTTTTAGACGGTTTTTGGAGTTCTAGGTTGAAAAGACATACTCAAGCCATAGTTTAAGGTTGAAAAGTGTACACTTTTTCATTTTAGAAATGCCTTAGCACTAACTAAGATGCTAAAATGTACAAAGAATGATGAATTGATTTTATAAGTTCCTGGGGGGTGGGGGAGGGGGGGGGGTAATGTATAGTACAACCATGATTCAGACAAAATAAAGAAATCACTTTGGTTTGACCATTAAATCAACATGAAAGCTTCCCCAACGGTATTAGCAAATAGTTTTTTAGTTTATGAAGCATTACTCTTTGCAATGTGAAGCTTGAATTCCCAGCAAATCAGGTCTTAAGAGAAACAAAACAACTTTAATCTGGAGTAATTTTGTTTTCCACTTTTATACTTTTTAACATATGTTATTCAGAAATTCCTTTTTACAGTAGCAGAGAAGATATAACTAAACAAATTTTGAATTAAGAACTATGTGATCAAGTTTTTTGGTGGGAGCCCGGGGGGGTGTTCATGCTGTAGTGTTCTAGTGATTTCCATCTGCATCTGAGATGTTCGGACAAGTATGTTCCGGACCTAGTGACCTACCGAGGTCAAAGTACTATTTACCTAGTAAGGTTGTGTAACAGAAATAGAGGTTCTAGACCAGACTTGTCCGCACAATCACTCAGATCAGGTACCTCTTTCCCAACGTGTTCACGCTGTAGTGTTTGGCAATTAAACCAAACTAGTGGTTTCCATACTGCATCTGAGTGATGGTCTGGACAAGACTGTTCCAGACCTACCGAGGTCAAAGTACTATTTACCCAGTAAGGTTTTTTAACAGAAATGACCAAATGTTACTACCCTAAGATAAATGGGAACAAGGGTGAAATTACAATAACGAAACAAAATAAGTGTGCAGCAGTGAAACAGTTCTAAAGATGCCCAGAACAAAATATATGATCAACAAACAATTGTAGTGTAGGTGTGGGAAAGAGATGCCTCATCTGAGGAGCATTGCAGGAAAAGTTCAACTAATGAACATGATATATAAAACTAAAAACTGAGAGAGTAGTCAAGAATCTTACTTAAAGATGGGTTTTGGCCAATGCTTCCTACTGCACTGCTCAATAAGCTTTTGCTTGCATTCCCTAAGCTCTCCAACCTCAACCCCAATCCATGGCCAACTCCGGTTGTCAACACTTGCTGATTGCCTCCACCAAGAAGCTTGCTTAATGCATCCCGGGTGGCATTGAGCTTAGCGATTACCATCTGCTCTGAGGAGCCCATCCCAACAAGTGCCCCACCAACAAATACATTTACAACCACTGTTCCACCCTTCTGCCAAGTCTTGAATTTTACATCTTTCCCATATTTCTGGCACAGTTCATGCAACGTAGACACAGGTTGCTCATCTATTGTTTCTGCCGTGACAATGGGCTCAAAGAGGAACCTTGTTACCTACATAATAAACAGTGATATCATTATTCGCCACCCATTATTCTAGTGAACTGCTCTCTCCATAAATAAATATGTCGTTTTAGAGAGCAGAGGTCCATTTTTTTAACTTTCACAAATATTATTGGTAAAGCTATCTTGGATTGGTCATACCAACATGAAATCATACGATTCTTCATAGAAAATTACATAGATTTTTATCAGCGTATTATGACTGGAATTATTAGTTAAGTTATTTTCTGGAAACCTCAGATCAACATATTATTGAATGGGAAATAACATGAAAGATGGATTACAAACCTTCCAGAGCTTTTCAAGATTAAAGTTGCAATCCACATAGACAGCAGCGGCAATGGACTCAACTATATCAGCAAGCACCTTGGGAGCCTTAAATACAGTGCCATCATAGGGCGTAGTGCCAAGGTCATCCTCTAACTCTTGTTTCACTGACTGGATAAACGTCCTACCTGCATAAAGGTATACCCAGTAACATATCAATGGTAGCCAAAAACAGTTCATCTAATATCCACATCTCAAAGAGATAACATCAATCACTTAACAATTGAAATGTATTATGCCTTATGAACCCGAATGGAGCGACGGGAGTACTTACCAATTCCAGTTTCAGCATAGCTAAATACAGTACTAAACTTATTTTTGCATCACTAAATCAAAACTAAGACGTGGCGAGAGCTGGCACTATGCTTTGCCCTCAAATTAAGCTCATCGAACCGCGCCAGCGGACAGTCAAAAGCGGATGACTTAGTATAATATCTATATACAAAAACAGAGCCCCCAAATCTATGAATTCTAACTCAGGGGAGGAGGATCCGAGGACCCATATGCGGCACATACCAAGAGATCGAGGCGTGGGCAGTTGTGTCGGAGCAGCGGGTAGAGGTCATGGCGCACGGCGACGTGGGCCAGCTTCTCGGTGGAGATGTTGGCGGCCCGGAGCGTGGAGAGCGCGCCGGGGCCAACGGTGGGGTTGGTGAGGTAGAGGAAGTTGGAGAAGGCGAGGCCGAGCGCGGCGTCCCCCACGAACTCGAGCCTCTGGTACGAGGCCGCGGTGAAGGACTGGTGGGTGAGCGCCTCGTCGAGCAGGGAAAGGTACTGGTACTGGAGAAGCCGCTCCACGTGGGCCGCCGCCTCCTCCCTGTCCGCCACGAAGCCGGGCGGCGGCAGCGTGACGTGGGCCGAGGGCGCAGGCGGCGAGGCGCGGCGCTTGCGGGAGCCGGGCTTCATCATCCCTCCCTGGCGTGCCGGTGCGCGTGGCCGTCTGGCTAAATCTAAATCAGGAGGGGGGAGACGAAATTTTGGGGAATAGGCGCCGCCGTAGTGACGCGCCCATCCACCTTGAAGACTTGGTCCTAGTCTCTCCTTTTTTCACATGTGAAAAAAAGGGCAAAAAAAGAGGCCCATCTTACGCACACAAAGATTAGCAATTGGGAGATGCTACGCGTCCGCCGGGTGATCCGTATGGAACATCCGTCACCTCGACAGCCGTTCGATATGGGCCAATAGCTCCTGTGCGACACATTTGAGGTGAATTGGCTTGAGTGCGACGTTGTTCGAGCAAATGGCTGTGGTGCGACACATTTGAGCAGGTAAATAGCCCACGCACGACATGGCTGTTAAACTGAACTGATGCCCTCGTAAGCTGTTGAGGGCTGGACCCACCACTTATCCACGTAAGCGCTGGACACACCACTTATCCACCTAAGCGCGGGACCCACCACTTGTCTACTCGCAGGACCCACCTCCTCGCAGCTAGAAGAGACGAGCGCCCGTGCCCATCCGCCCGCCGCCGCCCATTCATCCCCTTTCCCCAATCTTTCTCTTCTCCGGCGACCTAGCGCAAATGTCTACCTCCTCCGCCACGCAATCAAAATGGCGACAGTATGGACCAGTGCTGCTAACAAGGTGCCCTGAATGCCCACGCCCAGACCCTCTTAAACGGTTGGTCACTAAAAGGGATGACAATGGCAATCTTGGGCGGGAATTTGTGAAATGCTTGAGCAAACCAATGACAGGAAGGGATGGCAAGGTTAGATCTCAGTTCTCAGCCCGTTCTTTCGCTGCCTTTCACTCTGATTTCTCCATATTTTGTTTTTTCTCCTCGAATTTGGGATTTAGGGTTCGTGTTGTTCTTTTCAGATCTTGAAGAAATGTTACCATTTTGAGTGGATTGATGAATATGTTGATAGGATTCAGTTTGAGGGCTACGTTGATTCGAGCGTGGCCGCAAACTGGGAGCTCAATTTGGGCGGGGTGCCGCCGATTGCTATGGAGAATACGGGGAGCTCGGGCGGAGGGGCGGGCAGAGTCGTGCCGATGGCGATGTATGCGCGCAATGCTGAACTGCATGCGGAGCCCGAACTGACCGAGGAACTGAAGAAGATCAAGAAACATCTAATGCAGATGATCGATTTGCAGAAGCAAGCAAATATCATGGCAGGGGGTTTCTATTGTTGTATCATTGCTCTGTTTTTGTTTTATTTGTTGTTCATCCGTCATTAGAATGGGCATTTAGGCCTGCCAGTGTAGAGGATGTGATCTGTGCGCAAGTAATGTATCTGAATTGAAGCAGCAATTTGGAACACAAATTATTCAGTGTTCATGCTCTGTTTCCCCTGTTTTGGTTCTTCAGTTAACAGAGTACACGGGCACCCAAATTCAGTTTCTAGTAAAAAACAAAACTGGGCTGCCGAATAGATGTTGGGCCGTAAGGAGATCGGGCTCAAGGAGACCAGCCCACCCGCGTAGGGGCACCAGCCCACCTCTAACTTCGGCAAATAAAATGTTACTTGTTTTTACTTTGGCCTTTTTCTTGCACTAAATTTTGTGATGGATCATTTTTTGATGCACTAAAACTAAATATTACTTGTTTTATGCATGTCTACGGTTTCATGAACTAAATGAGTTGCATGCTTGCATGAAGTAAATTAGTTTGCATTTCCTAGTTGCATGTCCATAGTGGGTTTGCATGGGGCTCCTAGTTGCATGTCTATGGTTTGGGTCATGACCCATTATTTGGCCAATATTTTGAAGATGGTGTGTGTGGTGATTGGGGTGTAGCAACCCGGGCCCGTAGCAACCCATAGCAATACACAAATAATGGAACAACCCATAGCAATCTACAAATAATAGCACAAAATACACAATATATATAGTAGCATAATGATTATATAGAAGCATAACGACTGCAACACATAGTTCCACGATAGCCTTACAACTTAAAACACTAATACAACTTAATAACAGTAGCATAATGATTACAACTTAAAAACTAATACGATACGATACGATAGATCGGGGGGCACCAAACGCGGGTTCTTCTTCGGGTTCTTCTCTCCTCCTCCGGGTTCTTCTTCGGGTTCTTCTCTCCGGGCTCCTCCGGGCGCCCTTCACTCGTCGTTGTTGATTGGGTACGGGAGCGTGTGCATAACGCCGTTGTTGGGGAAGATGGAGTTGAAGTCGATGAAAATGTTATGGGTGGTGAAAGCTATGAACTCACAACCAACCCAATACACTCGCCCGAGGAGGTAGAAAGCATCGAATGGGTTAGTGAACGTAGCGAGGAGCCCAACCACAACGCCGTTGTGGGTGACCTCCTCAACATGGTACATCCTTGGAGAGCCGCGGGGGAGGTGGCGGAAGCCGGCCGCAAGGAAGAACTCCGTCAACTCCCTTGCGCCCCTCCATCTTGAGATGGCCCAAACCCTAAGGGTACTCTCCACGTACACTCCGTTCGGGTAGAGCCTTTCCGGCACGGTTGGGGGAGTTGGTAGGTGGGGCGTTGTCTGCATGGTGGCGCCCGGTGGCTCGAGGGCTCGATCGGGTTTGATGGAGAAGAAGGAAGAAGGAGGGCAGAGGAGGAAGAGGATGGGGTGTGGATGAGGAGGAAGAGGAAGACGATAGTGCCCGGCTTAAATAGCCCTAGAGCGACGTGGTTTTTGATGGAAGCGTTGTGGTTACACTGGGTAGAATTAATGGGCGGGCGGCGTTTGGTGGCGCCCCATGGAAGTGTGTACACGAGTGTGGGAAACGGGCTGTGACGGTCGCGGGTCAAGGGGGGTGGGATCACGCACGCGTCTGTGCCGTCGTTGGTCAAGGGGACACGCCTGCCCCGGGTTCTCTGCGTGTGCCGCCCGTGCATTCATGTCATAGCCCATCTTGCTAGGGCTAGCCGGCTAGAGGGCAACGTTCGGTCGATTTTTTTTGAGGGCAACGTTCGGTCGATGTGAGACGTGACAATAATGGATGCCTTCATTTACCCATCTTGTAACGGGCAGCACGTCGTTTGAACTGCATCTATACCCACATCAACACCCCATGCCAGTATTGCGTCCTCAAAGAGGAGCACGCCATGCACGGCACGCCCTGCAGCGTTGGCTTTTTGGTTGTCTTCATTGGGCTGCTGCATTGTGGCTTGGTGCATGCTTTGATGCGACGCTGCATCGGTTCTAATGGTAGGCATGCGACAGGTTACTGCGTTGATAGGGGTGGCGGGGCAGGGCTACGTCGAGGCATGCATGCAACGACCAACGACGGGCACAGTCCTGCGGGTGGGCATGCATGTTGCGGGTGGGCACGGGCACGCATGCAACGATGGAAAGGGCACTGCGTAGGCTTGGTCCATGCAACGCTTCAACTCTTGCCGTTGGATTCAAATGAACGGTCCTGATGCTCCAACGAGAGAGGCTGATCCAAACCCCACCGCGTCAACCAATCAGCGCATCTCATGCGGATCGCTGCACACTGTAGCTAACCCTAGCGCCTGATCTCAACCGTCCATGTAAAACGATCGACGACTAGGTAGTGTGCGGGGTTTTGAGGGGTTTTGAGAGGGGTTTTGAGGGGTTTTGAGAGGTTTTGACTGATTAGGGTTGAGCATAACTAATTCAAAAAAAATCAAAAAAATATAAAACTTACGCACATAGTCTTATTATGTCGTATAGTAACGAGAAAAAAACATAAATATGGTTTACATACATTTTTACAAAAAATCCTTCACAAAATTGTCATTCCTCAAACAATGTAGTATGTAGTTCAAGGGAGAGAGTAGTGGGCACCCGAAAGTAGGTGGGGTTTTGAAAATGAAAAGTGTGAAAACCTTGTTTTCTCATTTTCATTTTGGATTGACTAAGAAAGATCTGAACTTACTTTTCTCATTTTCATGTTTTAAACTTGTTTTATATATAATTTTCTATTAAACCTTGTTTTTTCAAAAAGAAAAGAAAATAATAGAAAATTAATTCAATAAATAGTGAGACTTTAGATTTACACTATATAGGTAGAATAGATGTGTAGAAAAATTATTTGGCTGGTTTAGACAAAGTGCCAACAAAACTTGCTTAAATATGAGGCCGTTTACCCTACCTTTGGAGGTCATTTGAAACACACTTTTCATGACTATGAGTTCAACTTACCAAAAGGACTCGGAATGGTCAGCAAGCAAACATATTTCAGTTGAGGTACTTTAGATAGCACTAAAATATCAATAGCCCAAATTTAAATTTAAATTTAAATTTAAATTTGAATTTTATTTGGCTGGTTTAGACAAACAAGTTCGAATAGAAATATGGGGATACATAGTGACTACCACGACGCAGCAAGTTACAAATATTATTACATGCACCAAATTTTCAAACTGTTCTTTGTTCTACTTCTTCCTACCACGTCGTGTGCCCTTCTTCGCCTTAGCCCTTCTTGTTTTTGGTTCTTCAACACACACAAGTTCACTGATCATCTTGGTTTTTTTCACTGGTCTTTTCAACACCTCGCCAATACCCTCGTGATCAGTGTCTTCAGTCTCAATGTTGACACCAGTTTCAGTTTCTTTGATGTGTACCTCAACATGGGTTTCTTCAGTGTGAACCTCGACATGCTCAGGTTCAGTTTCTTCAGTCTGAACCTCGACACGCTCAGGTTCAGTTTCTTCGGTGTGCACCTCCACATCAGTTTCTTCAGTCTGAACCTCGACACGCTCAGGTTCAGTTTCTTCGGTGTGCACCTCCACATCAGTTTCTTCAGTCTGAATGTTGACTGCAGCAGGATTTTCTTCAGTCTGCTCAGGCTCAGGCACACTTCTCTTCTTTCTACCGCCATTGACTCTTGCTTTTTTTGTTGGCCAACACTGTTCAACAACAAGGGACTGACTTGCTCGCTTCCTCCTGTGCAGAAAATGTTATAGATATAGTAATTGGAAAAAAGCACCAAATCAAAGGCAAACAAATAAACAAGAACATACTTTGGCTTATCAGGAGTGTAACGGCATTTGACAGATCCCACTCTGTGCCCAAGTTCCTGGCACAATTTGCATCTATTTTTGTTACCTTTTTGGGCCCTTTTTGGCTTTTCATCTTTCTTTCCCTTCTTACTACTCCCACCTTTCTCAAACCCTGCCTTGAATCTACTCTGTTTAGGCCTGCCAGCCTTTCTTTTCGTCAAGGGAGGACACATGGAAAATTCAATGTCCACTTGAGCCACCGAGACTGATCTGTAAGTGCTGGAATTGGAGTAGCATATGCAGCTTTGAATCGTGCTACGAATAATATTCATGCAGATATGGGTGCATGTTTATCTTGGTTGGGATGCTAAGAAAAGAATGGCATGCTCACATGGTTTACCAGTGTGTTGCCACTCGAGGCAAGTGCAATCATGCAATTCAGTGTTAACAACATGTCTCCTTCCAGTTTTGCTATCTCTAACTTCAGCACCCCAAGGTGAAGATTTTTCAACAAACAAATGTGAAAGACTTCGCTCCTATTGACCACTGTTGTACCACTGCTGGAAGCTTATCACCTTGCGACAATCACCTATCCTTTTTCTCAATTCCCACAACCGCATGAGCATGATCCTGATTTGGTCAACCATGTCATGCACAGGCAAATCTTTTAACTCCTTCACCTTGTTGTTGAAACTCTCTGCTAAATTGTTGTTGATGTGGTCACACTTGATGGCAGTGTTGAATGTTGACCTGCACCATAACAAAGAATGGTAGGTGTTCAGCCATGGACCAAACTCATCACATGCTGCCATTATCTTATCAAGATGATATTTGTGTGTCTGTCTAGTGTAAGATCTTGCTGCTGGCCACATGCGCCCAAATTCTTCTCCTCTAAATTTTTTGATCAAATTCATCCACAAATGACCAAGCACTCCCTCTGCTCAGCATGTGGGAAAACATTTTCACTGAATTTTCAAGCCCCTTACATGCATCTGTGTGTATAGCCAAAGGTGACACTGGCCCTAGGCATCTTTTCAACTGGATCATGAACCATGTCCATGAAGCCTCTGTTTCTGACTAAAACAAGCCAACAGCAATAGGAAACATCCAGTTGTGTCCATCTAGAGCATTGCATGCTGCCAACTGACCATTCCACTTGCCTGTCAAAAATGATGAGTCTATGCTCAAATATGGATTTGCACCACCTTTGAAGCCATCTATGCAAGGCTTCAAAGCCATAAAAAACTTGGAGAACTTGACTTCACCTTTGGTTGATACCTCTGTATCTATCTCCACAACACTACCAGGTGACCTCTTTTCCACCTCTGCTTTGAAGTTGTAAAGCATCCTAAATGTATTTGCCCAATCACCATATAAATTTTTCATTGTCCTTTGTTTTGCCTTCCACACTGTGGTATATTTCAGTTTAATGGGATACATCTTTTCCAAGTCTACGTTGAGTTTCTTGGCAATAGTGTTTGGTGTTTTGGCAAAAATTGGGGTGATCTTTTCTACAACCCAAAGTTGTGATGTCATGGTTGATACTCTCTGTGAACTTGTAATACAAGTATGTTGATTGGGGATTTGGTTAACCCTGACAGTACTTCTATCAGGTTGCAGTCTAGCAGATATGTAACACTTGCAAGGCTTGACACTACCATCAAATCCTCTGCACCTCGCATAAAACTTCTTTCTATCAGTCCAAACAGTCTTGGCATCAAACTCATGTTTCACTGCATAAGTCTTGAAACACATCCTAAACTCCTTCATGCTTGGGAACAACTTGCCTACTTCAATGACAGGGCTTTCTTTGTCATACACATGCACCAGCTCATCATCATGTGCATCATCTACTTCATCTGCAGCTTGTTCCATCAATTGTCCATCTACATCTTCATCAACATTAGCAGGCAAACTAGATTCGCCCCTCTCCTGCTTATCTCTGTCATCGACTAGAATGCCAAAAAGTTTGGCCATCTCAATGTCAGGCATTGGTGCAATGACCAAATCAGTAGGCTCATCTAATTCAACTACATTCCAATCAACAGCTGTCTTTGCAGTTTCAGTTTCAGCCCAAAGAACTCTGTCCCTCTTCGCTATTACTATAAGTTCAAGACACATGGGAATCAATGGCCTCTGTAGCCCAATCATCATCTACCATCTGCGCAGCCAATTGTGATGGCACATATCCAACCTTCAAAAAAATATTCAGATCAACCAGCTCAGCAAAAAAATTAGCTCTTTTGCTTGTCCAAATTGCTTTGCCGATCGATTTCATCAACAATCTGTTCACCATCTTCCATTCGACATACTCTCCTTTCCAATCATCAAACCGCAATGTGATACTTCTTGCTCTGGACCCCAAACAACATTCTCCCCAATTTTTCCACCCATTTCTTCACCGCCTTCTCTCCCATGTTCGTAGAACTTGTGGATCAATCTCTGTAAACTCAACCTCCCATTTAACAATTGTGTCTCTCTCAATGTTCAATGCTACCATCAACTAATTTTGCCTTGGATGGAAAGAAATTGACCGTCAATTCAAGGTCCGAACGGCAGATCCCTCTGTCGATGGCGACAGTGTGAGCCCGTGAGAAAGAGCAGACTAGGCCCTAATTGCATGCAAAATTGAGTCGGAGAGAGACGATTACCTATTCGAAGTTGAATCATGGCTCCATCTCAAGATGCCCACGGGCTCCCTCACAACCTATCGATTCAACAAGCAAAAACAGAGGAAACGAGCTGAGATCTACGGGCCGAGAGAGGAACGGGAGGGGACTAGGGTTCTCACTCACCATTTTTGAGTCTGAAGGCTCCGCCGCCGTTGAGAACGAGGGCTCCGCCGCCGGAGAACGCAAGATCCGCCGCCACCGGAGAAGAGGGGAGGGGCAGAGTGGCGGGCCCGACACGGTCAAAGCGGCGGGCACCGCTCGGCTATTTTGAGGGGCAATTAAGTTGGACCCACATGTCCTAACATAAACGGGCTTGGTTGACGACCAATTTAACCACATTAAACAGCCATGTCGTGCGTGGGCTATTTACCTGCTCAAATGTGTCGCACCACAGCCATTTGCTCGAACAACGTCGCACTCAAGCCAATTCACCTCAAATGTGTCGCACAGGAGCTATTGGCCTGTTCGATATACGCGCACGCAGCCGTCCAATCTACTTTTGGCACGCGGCTCGGTCTCTTTCCTCGACTCATTAATTCCTGAAACAACGGTCGAGTTGCAGAAACAAGCATCTCGCGAGCCATTCGATGCGTGACGTGAGCCGTTCAATCCTCCTCTCTAATTTCCTGCAACGATGCACTTGTTACAAGATCTGGTCTTCTCTGATTTCCTGCAACAAGACCTTATTGCGAAACCTTATCTTCTACAATTTTCTGCAACAAGACTCATGTTGCAAAACTTCTTCTTCTTTAGTTTTCTACAACAAGACAGAAACGTCTGTAGATTTTTTTTTGCAACAGAGTTTGTTATATAATATTTTGCGTAACAAAGATCGTGTTGCGGAAACATCTATAGAATTTTATTTACAACAGAGTTTGTTATAGAAATATTTTCTGCAACAAAGATCATAGGTGATGCTATGGAAATATTTCCAACACGATACTATTGTAAAAATATTTGTAACAGAAGTTGTGTTGCGGAAAATATTTGTAACATATGTCATGTTGCAGAAATATTTTTGGGCTTTGCTTTGTTGCAAAACTAGACCCGTCGTAAACAATTGCAACACCACATTTGTTTCTGAAACATAGCCTCTGCTTTGGCGTGTTCGATAAAGGACGACATGCAAGCCTTCATTTGGACGCGTGTCATGCAGCGGAGGTGGCGGACGCGGCCACTACGATCCGCCGGATGACGGTAAGCTTTTCCCGTAGCAATTTGTACACGGACTACAAATTTCTCAAAAGAAAAAAGCACACGGACTAAAAATGGCAAACAGAAAAATGACCATCCTTTTTGAAATAAAACAACAACGTAGATATGGATTTGAAATTTCATATTTACGCCATGGGAACTAGAACAACCATCTAATTATTTGGGAGCCAGCCCCGTGCCGCTCCTGCGAGCCACCCGGGCGCAACCTAGCTCTCCGTTGTCGACACCCCCCACCTCACCTCTCCCCTCCCTTGCAGCCACTAGGGGACACCGTCGGGCAAAGCCCATGCGGGCGGTGGCAGCGGCGGGGCCCTTCCCTCCCCACGAGGCGTCTGGGCAGCGGGGGACTGGCAGTCCTGTGGTGGCATGCGGCTCGGCAGGGCAAGTCAGGCCAGCGGCGACTCGAGATGGCTGCTAGGGGCAGCACTGGTGCTCTCTTGCACCGAGCGACGCGACTTGGTGGGCCAAGTTGGGTCGGCAGCGGCTCGGGGTGACTACTAGGGGCATGCCGGTGCTCTCTTGCACCGGGTGGCGCGGGACAGGCATGGCGCAAGGCGCAGAAATGTGCGGTGCGACACACGAATCCGGCGCGGGGCGGGGAGCAGCGAGCTGTTGCGGCGCGGGCACGTCGAACGGCGGTGTGGCCTAGCAGGGAGGTGCGGCTTGGGCGCCGTGGGTCTCCGGGTCGCGTGCTGCTGCGGCCTGGTGCTGCCGCGGTGGTCCTCGGGTGGCTTGGAGGCCCGGAGCAGCGCTGGGAGGTGGCTCGACGCGAGGTGGTTGCTCCTGCTGGCACCGGCAAGCCTGTGGACTTCGGCCAGGGCCCATGGTGGTCCATGGCCTTAGGTGGTGCTCCTCCTTGCTTGCCGGCATGGTGCTTAGTACGGTGCGGTAGGGTGTTGAGGGAGCTGCTGGCCTGTGTGGTGGGATACCGACGGTGGCCTCCGTGAGGTGCAGGTGGCTACATTGGCTGCTATGTGGCATGTTCGGTGGTGGTGGCATGGGTGCTGTGGTGGCCCCTCATGTTGGAGGTTGACCGCTGGTGGGCTCCATGAGGTGCGGTTGGCTGCAGTGGTCTCGGCATCCCTCCGTTGATGGGCAACTTTGTTGGTGGGCTTGTCAGCACAGGTGTGGGATGATGTGTAGGTGAGGTGGTGTGGCAGCTGGGGTGAAGACCCTATCTCAACCTTGTGTCGTGATCAGTGATGGCAGCGGCTGTGGCCATCATAGACCTCCCTGGAGGCATTGCTAATTTGCTGTTGCACCCTTCTGCATGGAACCAGCCATCGCGGCCTCTCTAGGGGAAACCCTTAATCTTGTGATCGAACGATGGCGACACTTTGGTGTGTCCTTTTCCCTCTTGGGGAACTCATCTCGGAGCTCGGCAGCGGCAAGCGGGACCGGAGGTTTGCGATGGTTGTGGCGTCCAGGCTTCTGTGGCAATGATGATGGTGGGAGCGATGTCGGCGACGCGGCAATGGTTGCGGTTGTCGCTCTTCTTTATCGTGTCTACGGTATTGCCTCGGTTTGTTTGTTGTTGTGGAGTTGAAGCTATGGTGGCGGGCTCTGTGGTATACGATGACCGACTGCAGGCGGCCCTTTGGCGATACTCTGTGCTGCCAACCATGCCTAGATTTGTCGCTTCATAGTCGGAGTTGCACGGTCTGACCGCAGGTGGCTGCATTTTGGTGCAGATCTTCATGCAGCTTCACGCGTCCGCTACGGTGTGGGTTGGGTCGATGATCACTGACGACGAAGTCGAAGTCGCTTGCTCAGAGTTTAGGGATGGCGATGATGCCTCTAGGGGAGGAGTGATGACGATGACGCCCGTGTGCTGTCTCGCCGAGGCCCTCTTTGGAGCGGTGTGCGTTGGGTTTCTTATGTGTACAACGGTTATGATGGTTTTCGCCCGGTTCTCCATAATTAACTAGGCAATCTGGTTTTCGCTCGGTTCTCCCTAACTAAGTGAGAAACTCTTTTCTTGTTAATGAATGCAGGATAATTGCCATTTAAAAAAAACATCTAATTTGACCACGACCCCTACCACATCCAGGGCCATGTCTCACTCCTCTTAACCAGGTTGCTCACATATTCTTAAAGACAAGGTCCGGTGGGAGGAGGGGGTGAATCCCATCGCCGTACTCGTTGTACATGTGACCAAGGTTTCCACACACCGAGCACCAGTCTGAGTCGTTCATATTTCACGTGAAAGATCTAGCGCTTATTATCTGGGACAAGTGAAACAACGTTCTTCATATGTTTATTAACATTGATCTTAACTTCAACTCTGAAAAAATTCCCCTCAAAATCCAACGACTTCTGCTCGGCGTAGATAAATTCGCTAACCTTCCCTGCTAGTGATTTCAAGAAGGACACATACTCATCTGGTAGGTCGTCGATTTAGGTCTATATCCTAAGAGAATCGAGCTTGGTCAATGAGTGTTTTGTAAACACTTCATATGGCACCAACACCACAACATTACCACGGAAATTCCAAGGCCCTTCTTCCATAACCTGTTTCGAATCGTCAAGGCAATAGAACTGCAAGGTGTAAAGGTTGTCGTTCATGGGAGAAAGGTCACCTCCTTGGCCAAATTCCACCCCACTCTCATGTTCTTCTAAAACCAGTACTGGTTGTTGGGCTTGTCCATATGGACTCGGGCAATGGCTATCCATCATGTCAAATTAGCCATCGGTGCTTCATCCTGTTGCACAAGAACATCATGGAGGTCGTCCTCTCTGAGCCCAAGTTGCCATCGCCTCTGAGGGAAAAGTTAATCCCAGCATGAGGAGGAAAAGAGGTCTTGGTGATGTCCAATAGGTTTTTCTAGACAATGGTGCTGTCCAATGATCCGCATTGGAGTTGCCCTAAGTCTTGGTTTCGTGCGTGTGATGTTATTTATACTACTTATAAAAGAGCAAACATAATCTTCTTTAAGTGCACCCAACAAAACGTACACGGATACATTACCACCGCATGATTAGTCCCACTGAACTCAATCTAACGGCTAGCCTTAACCTAATCTGTACTCTGTGTGCACTTAGCAATTTACATTGACTAACTGTACTCCACCGTGGAGGAAAATATGAAGTCCACGCCTGGTCACTTAGGAAACTATAATCACGGACACATCCTATTAAGGAACTAATCACGGATGCATCTAATTATTAGGAAACTAATCACAAACGCATCCTATTATTAGGAAACTAATCACGGGTGCATCCTATTATTAGAAAAATAATCACGAGCGCATCCTATTAGGAAATTAATCACAAACACATCTAATTATTAGGAAACTAATCACGGACGTATCCTATTAGATAACTAATCATGAACGCATCTAATTATTAGAAAACTAATCGCAAGCGCATCCTATCATCTCCTATCAGGGAATCGCGATCGCGAGTCGCCTGTCGTAACCAGCCCACCACCCAAGCGAGCCACAATGGGAGACATGCGAAGAGGAGCTGCGGCTTCCTCCGAACACGCACACGTGTCGTCGCCGCCTTCGTCTTCTGCCTGGAGGGCAGGTCACTCTTCTACTGACTGCAACGACTTTGCATCATACAGAGAGACCAACCATGTTTCTCCGAATATCTTGAACCATGATCCTTATGACTTCATCTCTACTACTTATAAGAAGTACATTTTTTTTCATTTGACTATTTTCCTTACTTGGGGGTAAGGTATGTGTTATCCACTAGAGTTGTTAAAATTGGCAGTTTTTTCTTTCTAAACCGGCATTTGTTGGCCCTTTTTGCTACTATTATTCTTACAAGTGGTAGCTTACGTATCATTATTACTACA
Source organism: Aegilops speltoides (assembly GCA_021437245.1). NCBI lineage: Eukaryota > Viridiplantae > Streptophyta > Magnoliopsida > Poales > Poaceae > Aegilops > Aegilops speltoides. Next base: position 564,746,509 of record CM038147.1, read on the forward strand.
AACTGAGAGGATATTTGTTATATTGTCAAAATTTTAGAATGTTGAGCCCTTAAAGAAATGTGTAGTACTCAAGTAACTGTTCCAAGTTGTCATATTAATGGTTTTGTCCAGTGATTAACAAGTATAATTATGCAATTTATCAATGTAATTTTTATTTGGTTTACATGTTCTATTTTCATAATAAAGTAAGTCACTTTTCTTGCTTCCAGACATTACAACACTTGTGGTGTAATAGTAGAATCGGATGGTCCAACTAGCATTTTTTTGTCTTGTTTCACAGCTGATTCTATGCAGTCAAGACATCTCTACACTTCTCTATGTGACAATGGCTTCCTCTTTTCAACAAACCATAGAGGTCTCTTCCCGCTATTGTGTGGTTGGCACTCAATTGTAATAATAATTCTTGACTGGAGTTTGTTGGCACTGAAAGGTTCCTTAGCTTGTCCTAAGTGACATTTTCATCTGTGATTATACTTGCATAAATGTGTGCATATGGAGAATCATGATGAATCTTCTAAATAATTTTGAGTTTTATACATTGGGAAAAGTGGGTGGTCTTTTAATACAGGAGACATGTTGATTAAGGAGAAACGATATTTCAAATTATTTGTATGAGTTGGGAATAAGAGATCGTGTACTTTATAGGGAAATTTTAAATTTATGAATAAATTGTCTTGTATTAAGTATAGTATAATATGTTAATACAAATAGACGCGTGTTGCACGTGCACACTTATTAGTCCAAATAGATGTGCGTTGCACGTGCATATTTACTAGTTTCATGTAATTAAACGAAATTTCAATGGTGTGGCCCATGAGTTGACCCAAATAAGTGTGTGTGTGTGTATATGTGCGCGCTGGGTCCCGCTGTTAATGGGAGTATAATGTTCTAACCTATGTTGATAGCCAGATTAAAAAAATGTTAATAGCCTTATAATAGCATATTTGCCAACTATTATTCCGTAATAAAGCTCATGATTTTCCTTAAAAGAAATCATCATTTCTTAAGACCTAAAGGTCGAGTTATATTAAAATCACAGCGAATGAAGTAACATAGGAATAGCAGAGGCTGAAAATGAAGGCTCTCAGCGATTCGTTCTGACGATGATATAGTGATCGTTCGGTGGCCCAATGACCTTGATGTAATTTTTATTATGTTTGAAATAGCTTGTACTTCAAACTTTTATAATAGATGTTGGTATAAAAAAATGTGAAGGCTTAGATGAAAAGAAAAAAAAAGACTGACGTCAATCCGTGCACTTCTAGCCCCCCTCATGCCGAGTTAACAGCAACTTCAAGTGACAGGCCCGTGGCTTGGCCCGGCCAGAAGTATACGTCATGACTGCTTTTTGCCTCGGCAGACCCTGGACCAGCAAGCTGGTGTATATGCTTGCGTCGTCGGCAATACGTGGGTCACTACCAGGCTATTTAGACCGCAACTTAGACTTCGTAGCGAGCGGTGTGGTACTAATGTTTCTTTCCGCACAGTGTGGTACACGCCCAACCGAGCGGTGTACTCGTACGGCCCAGCGAGCCACCTCGATCGTCTTTCGCCCAGCTATACTGTGCCTTTTCCTGGGGGGTCATCAGCACCATGCAAATCGCCATCCATGCTTCATCTCGCCCTCGACTGAGCACCATGCCGACCTCATGCATCTCTGATTAGTTTCAAAGCTACGTACTATTGTGTTATACACATGCAAATTTTTATACTAGCCTGTTGTAACAAGATGCAATAATCAATCGTCTAAAAATAGTTTTCCTACCCTAGCCGCCGCCACGCCAGGCGACTAGGGAGGCGATTTTCTTCCTCCGATCTCAGCCGGCCAGGGCGTTGCCCCCCTCTCCCTCCGGCTGCTCCGGCGGCGGGAGGGAGGGGGACCCCGTTCCTCCGTTCTGTAGTTAGGTTTTGGATTTGTAGGTCATGGTGCGCCGTTGGGGTGGTGGGAGCGGCGCCCGGACGAATAAATCTGCCTCAGCTTCACTCCCACACCGGTGGTGTCATTGATGGCGGCGTCTCGGAGTTGATGGCATCGTGTGGTTGCCGATCCTTCAGATCGGCTGTGTTAGGGTTCATGGGTGTCATCCAGGAGTACGTGCAGACGGTTGTTTGCGCAAGTGACAGCTGGAAGATGGTGCATCCCGTGCTGGGTTTGTGGTTGGTGGCTGGCAGTTCTTGTTTCCTCCTTCGACGTCGTTGTCGTGCGGGGTGTCAGATCTAGAGTTCAATGGCGTGTCCGGGGACATGTTGCTCCGGTCTGATTCTTTCAACAGCAATGGTTTTGCTTCTGGCAAACTACTTTCGAGGTCCGTAAAGCTGCTGATCAGCGATGGAGCCGCATCGAGCTCGGATGAAGAGGTGATCTGTTTTCTTCTCCTTTGGTGGTTGCTTCGGTGGTGTTGGAGGAGAGGAACATACGCTGGTATTATGCATAGGATTATCCTATCTTTTCAATACTGTAATGTCGGTGCTTACATGCCTTGTAACTGGATCTTTATTTTATAAATGAGACACGTATTACCATGCAAAAAAAATCGTCTAAAAATAGTTTCATGATGCAATCTCCTGACGCATCTGGTTGGCTACAAAACTGAGCAAGCCAAGTCTGCATTTGCCATTGGATTCATTATAAGTAAGAGGTAAAAGCACCCTACGTACCCTAACTTGCATGGAGTGTGATGATTTAGTCCCAAACTTGCAAAATGCAACTCCACCATACCCCAACTTGTACTGGATGTGACGATTTGGTCCTGGGCCTATCACAATGCGACAAGTGGCAGCCAGTTGGGTGGACCGGTCTTCACCTGCACTTTTGCACAAAACACCCTGCTGTCTTGTCTAATTAACCCGAGCATTCATGTTGGGAAAGCTGTGACACACACACTACCCTCTTTGTGCGAGTGTATGGACTGCAAAACACCCTGCTGTTCTTGTGATTCCTTTTCCATAATAGTGGCCATGACCATACTTGTGTCCATCAAATGTGTAGGTATCACTAATGAAGAAAGTACGACATCCCAGTATAATACTTTTCATGGGCGCAGTTGCATCACAGGAACGACTTTGTATAGTTACAAAATTCCTCCCAGGGTAGGCTATATGTCCCACATGTTTGTTTCTGTGGTTGTTAATTTTTTTTCCTTTACTTGGTGGAACACAAGCATTATGCAGTCCATTTTTTCTACCATACTTATGATCTGGGGCCATAGAAACAGCAGTAGAATTCATATCATTTACCAAGGAGTTCTCAGCAGTCTATGCCCCGGTTTGAAATGTAAGTGGTTCTTGATGGTCACTGATCTGTAGCAAGCTGGGGTTGAAGAGATGGGGTCTGTCTCGCAAAAAATGTAAGTCCTGTTGTGGAATTTCAGACAAGACGGTCCTTGTGGCGCTCAAAAGTGGAGCTAGTAGATGTAACTAATTAAGGATGATAGTCAAGGATTTTGCTGGCCTTCCTTCACCCCAACATGGCTGCCTCTCATAGTTACTTTTGTTCCTTCTCTCGTTTGGGCTCAGAAGTGGAGGTGGAAGATGTAACCAATTAAGGATGAAACCAAGGATTTTGTTGACCTTCCTTCAACCCCACGTCGCCGCGCTCGCCCTGCGCGGCCGTGCCGCCTGCCTCAACTTCGCCGACTCGGCCACGCTGCTCGCCGTCGACCCCGCCACGCTCCACACCCCGGACAACATCTGCACCGCCGCCATCGCGCTCGCCGAGACCGCGTGCCCTGCAACGCCCACGTCCTCGTCCGTGGCCGCCGAGGCGTCCGCGCCGGCGCCCCCGATGATGATGACGATGATGCATGAGTCCGCGGCGGTGCAGTACGAGGACTACGCGATGCAGTACGGCGGCATTGCGGACCTCGACCAGCATTCCTACTACTACGACGGGTTGAGCGCCGCCGGTGGCGACTGGCAGAGCGGCTCGCACATGGACGGAGCCGACGACGATTGCAACGGGAGCGGTTCCTACAGCGCCGGCGAGGTCGCGCTCTGGAGCTACTGATCGAGCTAGTCTCGAGCCCGACTGGGTTGCTCCAATTGGGTTGCTGTACAACATCAGTGTAGGATAAAGAAGACGAAGCAGAGTTAGTCGGGAGCTTCAGTTCCGAAGCAGAGAGAGAAAAGGCATGCAAATTGCAGCAGTCCGTTTCCCTCCTCTCTTTTTTTGTATGTTTTTTTGGTTGGCTGGAAATTTTATGACATGTATTGGAGTATATCTGAAATAAAAACTCGCCGAAACTTCATTCTGTTGCAGCTTAGCTTAGCTTTAACTGCCAAGTTTGTACTAGTACTACACATTTTTGTTGGTATTGTCTCGTATTGTATTGCGGAAAGGTACTGGCACAAGTGCATTCATTCTCAGTTCGAATAGACAAGGAATGCAAAATATACAGAGTAGTAGTTTCAACTTGAAAAGGAGCACAAGTTCTGCCCCTTTTTTTGTCTGCGGTGCAACTGTAACTAGCTCATGCAAAGCTTCGATGAAATCACGCAAGATTTGTGCGCCAGATAGGTGCAGTCTGAACTGATATCGCAAACATGTCGCCAGGGTTAATTAGACAAGACAGCAGGGTGATTTGTGCAAAAGTGCAGGTGAAGACCGGTCCACCCATCTGCCTGCCACTTGTCGTGTTGTGATAGGCCCAGGACCAAATCGTCACATCCAGTGCAAGTTGGGGTATGGTGGAGTTGCATTTTGCAAGTTTGAAACAAAATCATCACATTCCATGCAAGTTAGGGTACCTGGGGTGCTTTTACCTCTATAAGTAATCTCGTTTCCATGGACTGTTCGATCAACGCTCGCCGGTTCTCCTCACCTGCTCCGGACCCAACGACCACGACAACACATGCTTAGCTAAGCTTCAACCTCAGCAAAATCACCACACGAGCCATTGCCATTGGCATTATATACGCAAGCGCAACATGTACACGCATGTCCAGTCCAGTCGAGGTCACAACAGCTTTCCATTGACATAATATCAAGAGGAGCTCTAGGCCCGGCCATGGCAGCGGCACTGGTGGAGAGGTGGGCGGGGCTCGGATCAGCGGTGGCGACCATCATCTTCCTCTGGTCCGTGGTGCAGAACTACGTGCCCCCGACTTCCGCCTCTACCTCACCACCCGGGCCACCAAGCTCGCAGCCTGCTTCAACCCCTACCTCCAGATCACCATCTCCGAGTATGGCGCCGAGCGCTTGCAGCGCAGCGACTTCTTCCTCGCCGTCGAGGCATACCTCAGCGACGCCTGCGCCCGCCGTGCACGCAAGCTCAAGGCCGAGCTCGGCAAGGACAGCAAGAACCTCCTGGTCTCCGTGGACGACCATGAGGAGGTCACTGACGACTTCTCCGGCATTACCATCTGGTGGTACGCCTCCAAGAGGCAATCCAAGGCCAACGTCATCCATTTATACCCCGGCCAGGACGAGAGGCGCTTCTACCGGGTCGTCTTCCATCGATGGCATCGCGACCTTGTCGTTGACTCCTACCTTCCTTTCGTACTCGGTGAGGGCCGTGCTGTCACTGTGAAGAACCGCCAACGTCGCCTCTTCACCAACAATGCTAGCAGCAGCTGGAACCCCTACCAGGGAAAAAGCGTTTGGAGCCATGTCCCCTTCGAGCACCCCGCCACCTTTGACATGCTCGCCATGCACCCCGATGAGAAGGAAGCTGTCATCGACGACCTCATGGCCTTCCAAGAGAGCAAGGAATACTATGCCAAGGTTGGCAAGGCGTGGAAGCACGGGTATCTCCTTTACGGACCGCCCGACACCGACAAGTCTACCATGATCGCCGCCATGGCCAACTTCCTCGACTATGATGTCTACGACCTCGAGCTCACAGCGGTCAAGAACAACACCGAGTTGCGGAAGCTCTTCATCGAGACAACGGGCAAGTCCATCATCGTCATTGAGGACATCGACTGCTCTGTCGACTTCACAGGAAAACGCTACAAGGACAAGAAGGCCTTAAGTGACAAGGACTCCCACAACGATGACAAGCCCAAGCTACCGATAGAGCCAGAGAAGGACGATGCCACCAAGGTGACGCTCTCGGGCCTGCTTAACTTCATCGACGGGCTGTGGTCTGCTTGCGGAGGTGAGCGAATCATCATGTTCACCACCAACCACAAGGAGAAGCTGGACCCGGCGCTGATCCGGCGGGGCAGGATGGACAAGCACATCGAGATGTCCTATTGCCGCTTTGAGGGCTTCAAGGTGCTCACCAAGAACTACCTAGATGTCATTCAGCACGAGCTTTTTGGGGAAGTTCAGCGCCTACTCGAGGAGACCGACATGTCGCCCGCTGACGTTGCAGAGAACCTGATGCCCATGTCGAAGAAGAAAAAGAGGGACCCGGATGTGTGCTTGATAGGCCTAATCGAGGCGCTCAAGCAGGCCAAGGAGGAAGCGGCGAAGGCCAAGGTGAAGGAGGCAGAGAAGGCTCAAGCGAAGAAAGCCAAGGAGAAAGAGGAGACAGAGGTGAAGAAAGGCAAGGAAGAAGACCAAGAGAAGGACAAAGCAGCCGAGGCAGCCAATGGGGATATTAAGCAAGGTGACAAGTGAAGTGACATCACGCCAGGAAGCCAAGGAAAAAGAATGAGCTTGTTCACTAGTCTCCCTTACAAAACAAGAATGCAGTCTTTGGTGAGAGAAAAATAATATACCTCTCAACTAAAACAATATTTCTTTCTTCTCTCACTTGTAATGCTGCTGCATATAAAGCGTGCAACAATACAAAATGCTACTGTAACAACGCTTTACCTACACCAAAAGGCTAACAAGTTTTTTTTTAGGAATTAAAAATAAACATGGTATCATGCAGGCTTCATTACCATTTCACCAACCCAATGTCGCCACTACGCATGACAGTGACAATATGCAATTAGCAATCGCAATTTATCTTGCTCCTCGAGTTAATTAAGCAACCCAAATCTCAATTGGCCCGTTCGTTCATTAATTAACTAATTAAGCAACCCAATTCTGCATTCTTTCAGCCCTGACCAAATGTAACATGATATTGTTGTAAAAACCGAAAAAAACAGAGCGCCGTTTACAAAACAAAAGACAACAGTCTGGCATATATAACTCGCCTATAAAACTTCCTTGTTCTTAACATGTAGTATACAGATGCTACAGCAGACCCGAAGACACAGACACATGCCAATGATCAGGAAAGAGAATGTGAAGCATTGCTTACCTCACCTTGTGGTCACCGTGTTGAAGGTGGTGCCAAAATGGTTCAGCCCGCCCCCCTTGGCCATTGACTCGTGGCACTTCTGCGTGAAGCGGGCCCGTCAGCTCATGAAGGGGTGCGGGGCTAATCTGGGGCGCGACCTTCGTGAGCGTAAGAAGACGTTGTTATCAGCGATCCAGGCCCTTGACCTGCGCGCTGATTCAGTTGCGCTTTCTCCGGATGAGTGGCTGTCCCGGTACGACCTGGAAGACCAGATCTCCGTGATCTATACCGATGAGGAGGCCTATTGGCGCCTCCGGGGGGCTCAGAAGTGGGTCTTGAAGGGCGACGCGAATACGGCATACTTCCAGGCCATTGCCAACGGCCGCCGTAGACGCAATACCATCCCACTCTTGTGGGAGGGGGAGACACTTCTGCAGTCCCCCCGCGACATTCGGTCCCACGTTGACGGATTCTATAGATCCTTGTTCTCTGCCGCTCCTCGGAGCGGCCTTTCACTTGCCCACGACTGTTGGGCCGGGTCCCAGTTGGTGTCTGAGGCGGAGAACGCGGCCCTGACGGCCCCTTTCTCCGAGCAGGAGGTTTGGGAGGCCATTAAGGGCATGAACTCCTCCTCTACACCGGGACCGGATGGCCTTCCTGTGAGATTCTTCCAGGCCTTCTGTAACGTGATTAAACCGGAGGTCATGGCTATCTTCGACGAGTTCTACGTTGGCTCCATTGACCTCGGGCGACTCAACTACGGGATCATCTCGCTCATCCCGAAGGTTGCCGGGGCGTCTGACATTCGTCAATTTCGGCCGATTACGGTCATTAACGTCATCTTCAGGATCCTGGCTAAAGGGTACGCCAATAGGGTGACCTTGCTGGCCGACCGTGTCACGCACCCCAACCAGACGGCTTAAATTAAGGGCCGGTACATCCTGGATGGGGTCCTAGTCCTTCATGAAGTCCTCCATGAGGTCTGCTCCAAAAACCTCAAGGCGGTCTTTCTGAAGAATGACTTCCATAAAGCTTACGACACGGTTAATTAGATGGTCCTTCCTTAGGGAGGTCCTTCTTCGGAAGGGCTTTGACGATCGGTGGATTACTCGGGTCATGCAAATGGTCACGTGTGGTCGTACGGCCGTGAACATCAACGGCGAGATTGGCCCCTTCTTCCCCACCCTATTTTGGGTCAGACAAGGCGATCCTTTCTCCCCGTTCTTGTTCAATATGGTCGTGGAAGCGCTAGCATCCATCCTTGATAAGGCGAAAGCCGCGGGCCATATTCGTTGGATCACTCCCCACCTCGCCAGTGGCTCTGGGATATCCATTCTCCAGTATGACGACGACACTATCATTATGGTTGAAGGCTCGGAGAACGATATCGCCAACCTCAAATTCCTCCTTCTCTGCTTCCAACAGATGTCGGTTCTCAAGATCAATTTCGACAAGAGCGATGTGATGGTGATGGATACCCCCCTGCCGAAGTCTTTCGCCATCGCCAACAGGCTTAATTGCCGCATGGGCACTCTTCCCACTACTTACTTGGGGACGCCCATTAGTGACTCCAGGCTTACCGTCGCGGACTTGCGCCCCTCCGTGGCCAAGATCCAAACCCGCGTCGAACCCTGGCAGGGGCGGTGGTTGTCCAAAGCAGCCCGGACTATTATCATCAATTCTTCTCTTTCCAGCCTCCTCTTGTTCCTAATGAGCTTCTACAGCCTCCACGAGACCCTTCACAAGGAGATTGCCAAGACCCAGTGCCGCTTCTACTGGGCGGGTGACAAGGAGAAGCAGAAGTACCATATGGTCAGTTGGCCTGACATTTGCAAGCCCCGGGAGCAAGCGGGCATTGGCATCATGTGCTCTAAACGGATGAACATTGCCCTCCTCTCCCGCTGGCTCTGTGAATCTCGCTGGGGTACGGTGGTCTTTGGCTTGACATCATCTGGAACAAATACCTGTGTGGACAGCCTCTCGCCTTCTGCCAGAAGTCCGGAGGCTCTCAGTTCTGGCAGTCGATCGTCCATCTTCTTCCGGTACTCCGTATCGGGACGTCCATCTCGGTGGGAGCTGGAACCTCGACGCTGTTCTGGTTTGATCGGTGGGCCGGGGACACTCCCTTCGCGTCTCGCTTCCCTGGTCTCTTCTCCATCTCCGTTGACCCCGTGATTTCCGTTGATAGGGCCCTTCTTGACTTAGGGCGCCTTGCTTTCCGGCGGGCCTTTGGCCCAATGGAATCCGCCGCCTGGCGTGAGTTACTCGACTGTATTGCTCTCCACGAACCCTTGCTGGGTGGTGGTCCTGACCTAGTTCGGTGGCGCCTCGAACCTTCGGGCCAATTCTCCACCAAATCTCTCTACCTAGCCATCGCACCGTTTGCCGCCCCCTCCCTCTCTCGATGGTTTGGTCCATCCGCTTGCCGCTGAAGATCCGTATCTTCATGTGGCAATGGATTCGTGGCCTGATCCCGTCCGGGGTGGAGGTACGCAAGCGCAATGGCCCGGGCACTGGCCTCTGCCCGCTCTGTGGGGTGCCCAAAGACTTGAACCACATTTTCTTCGCCTGCGTGTCCGCCCAGTTCCTCTGGAGCTGCTTTCGCGAAGTGGTCGGTGGAAATTGGTGCCACACCAACTTCCCTGACTTATTTGACGAACTCCAGTCGTCCCCCGCGACTTCTCGCCACATTAGGTGGCTTGAGATTGGGGTCCTCGCGTGGACCCTCTGGACTGTTCGCAATAAGCTCGTGATTCAGCGCACTCCTCTTCGTCGGTCTACTGACGCTCTCTTCAAACTCTCGGGTTTCTTGCAGCTTTGGCGGCCGCTTAGCCGTCCCCTCGACCGCGACGCCATCTCAGCCTTCATCGCCGACCTCCAATCGATGGCCGTCCGCCTGTCGCCGCCACCCCCGCCGCCTCCACCGGAGCCGGACTAGATGTCTTCTTCGTCCGGCCTTTGCTGCCTTTTTCATTTTTTGTTTGGGCTTGTTGAGTTGTGCCCTCAGCAGAACCTGTGTACTTGTTTGTGAGACTTGGGTGCGTGAGTGTGTGTGGACTTGATTCTGTTTGTGTGTCCTTGGCGGTTTGCTTTATTTATAAAGCGGGGCGAAAGCCTTTTCCGATAAATGGTTCAGCCCGAACACCTCCGATGTTATAACGAGCATGTTTTGATGGATATATAGATGTGCAAGAGATATTAATAATTTGTGAGATGAGCATGTGCAGAAAAGGCATGATTTTGCACCAAAATTAAGCATAACTACATTATGATCAATTATGAAACGGATTGAGGAAACTAAAATAAGGTTAGATGTAAGCCATCAATACTAATGTTTAATCATCATTGGCCATTTCTAAAATCTTTAGTTTTAGATATACTCTAATGACCAAATAAGAAGGAATAAAGACAAAAAAAGTCACACCATGCAAATTTTGACTGAATTTCTAGAAAAACAATATCCAGAATTTGAGCGCCAAATTAGTATCAGTAAATACATAATAATATATTTTTAATATTACTATTTCATGGTAAATATTTCTTTAAGTATTAATTTATTGATAGTTTTTCCTACAAAGGTGGTCCACTTTATGGGCCTTCTTCTTTTGGAGTCACAGGGAGTACAATAATTTTGCCACCAGGTATGTTAACTATATTTAATTATTTTACTTTTTATGGTATAGAACAAGAGCTATAAAAATTAATCAGATAGAACTTAGTGTGCAGGAGAATAGTTGGCTGAGGTCAAGGAACACTAAAAAATCATTCTAGGTCACTAAATAGTTTCATTTGCTATAAAATTTTCTATAACCTATGTGAATTATGTTAATGATAATTCATGTTCCGGATCAGTATTCACATCTGTTTTTAGGGATATGGTCTGCACTTGCACGAATTCGTCGGATGTCGGATATGGATACAGATACGGATTTTGGTCAATTGGATATCCAACAGATATGGTATCGATAATATCGGTCAGATGTTGATTATCCGGTACTTTTTACCGGATTATCTGAGGTTGTGAAATATGATTAACTGATAAGTTCAGCCCTATTGGCAAGCCTGATATATAATTAGCTCACCAATGAGAATCACCGGATATATAATTGTCGATGTATTGGCGTGAGTTTTTTTTTTGCGAAAATATCATATCTATTATAAAGATTTATCGGAAGTACAAAACACTCCAAACATGATAAAAATTACATCGAAAGTACAGATCTTCCTCACCTGCTCTGGCCCCAACGACGACCACAAGTGCTTAGCTAAGCTTCAACCTCAGCAAAATCACCTCACGAACCATTGGCATTATATACGCAACAAATACACGCATGTCGTTAAGGCTGGCATATGGAAGCATTGTCAATTTGCTCAAGCTAACGTGATTAGGAACTTGAAGTTCAACCATTTAAAAAAGAAGAAAATGCTTACATAAGAGAGGGGTAGTTGGCGTTTCAGTGGGTCGTTCTGGCGAAGCTTGGTCCTTAGACGGTCTAAAGACCTTGATGTAATACTTATTACGTTTGAGATACTTTGTACTTTTGATGAATTTTTATAGTGAAAACATTTGTATACGACCCACCGGCCCAACTTTGCACCGGCTGCCCGATCGAACTAATCATGCTTCTCACAACTACATATCTCCATAGCCGACCAGCTTTATCTCTCTCACCCGCATCTCTATCTTTCCCGTGCCGACGACCGTCTCCTGCTCCCCCGCATAGAGCGTCGACGATCGCCCACCTCCTGCTCCCCCCACGTCGCACCCACAGAGCCGCCACCGCGTGCTGGATTTGCTACGACCAGCCCCGCGCTCGCCGTGTGCTCCCCCGGCCTTGTCGCGAGCACAACAAGCACCAATGAGCTCGAGGCCACAAGTTACGAGCTACGTGCCTCCCCTTCCCCTTCCCCCCCGACGCGGTGCTGCGTGCTGCAGCCCGGCAGCCGCCGTTACTGGAGATGGCGGTCTCATGAGCTGCAACGGGCAGCAGCCGGCGCTGGAGCGAGGTGCATTTCTGGTGGCGTGGAGTCGACATGGTACAACTGACACGATTTTGAGCTACAACTGGCTTCTCCTTTTGCTGGAACCGACGAGTTCTTTTGTTGTGGCCGGCGACGCGAGGCAATTTTTCTGGAATTGGCATCTTTTTTTGCTCGAACCAACGAAACTTTTTGCTTCAACCTAGCAACGCCGGCAGAATTTTTTGCTGTAACCCAGCGATGGCAAGGCAATTTTTGCTAGAATTCACTTTTTTTTCTGCAACGGCTACTATTTTTGTTGCTACCTCGACCAGCAGGCGCAACAGAGTGGAACCAGTGACCGTGGCGAGTTGCGTCAGGCCACCGCGGAGAGCTGGAACCGCGACAGTGCAGTGTCACCACGATGAGCCGGCGAGATGTTGCAACCATGCACACCATTGCAAGTGTAGCGTGTGAGTGTCGGTGCGGCGGGATCCGTGGATGCTGCAACTGAGGGTGGTGGTGTCGGCGAGGCGCAGTGCTTTGGACCAGCATGGCGTGGTATCGCCAGGGGCGGAGCCAGAAAATTTGGCCATTGGGTTCACTCCATGACTCCTCTAATTCGTCATGGACTCGGAAAGCTAAGACGTGATGCAACAAATATCTCACCGAATCAATGGAAGCATTAAGCCAGATTCGATTTTGCTTTTTTGTAAGACCAGTTTGCTTATCAAGAGCAACCTGAATTTATGGATCTTAATCATCAAAGCATTGTCATTACCCTCATGAATATCTAGTCTGCTTTTCTTGTTCGAACCGTTAATTTCAAATGCATCACTCCCAGGTTGTCCATGATTGTAATCTCTAAAAAGGTAGCAGCACAAACAGAAGGCCTTATGCACTTTGTCACCACAACGACCATATTCATCAAATCAACCTGGATTCAATCTCCGTTGAGTTAATATCTCCAGTCTCCCTCTGCGGGCAATCAAAATTAGAAGGTGGCCTATTAGGTCCCCAAGTTAAATATATGCACCTATTCTTGTCTTGCTTCTCTGGATTTCCTGTGTACTCTGAATTTTCTTCTGCTCAGCCGGATTATAAGGCAATTCATCTGAGTTAATTTATGTATGAATAGTAGGCTTCTGGAGACTAACTGTTGTGATATTTGATGTAGTTAGCCTACGTCTAATGCGCGACCTTAATGTGCCTGTATAATTATGTCAATGGTGGCCGTGTTTTCTTTGACAAATACTGCTCCATAGCCTAGATCAATCAAAGTCCACGGAGAAAAACAAATAAAAAAACTAGGGCAAAAAGGTCCGTACCGTACTGGGCTTTTAGGCTAGATTGAACATACACACGAGAGAGGAGATGCGGCAATACAATTTAATTACCTCAAATTTTGGGCTTCGGTTATTGCTGATGTCGATCTGCAGCCGCTGCTTGCCGCGGGCGTGCGGCGGCGGCCAAGTCGCCGAGCAAAACGAACAGGCGAGATAGGAATCAGAGAAGGGAACAGACCAACGATGAAAAAAGAAATCTTCGACGAGGCGAGCCGCGTGCGGCTGAGTGCGTTTTCTCGCGAAACGTTTACGTGACGCCCGCACTCCCGGGCTAGTCATGGGAATGGATTCGTGGGCTTTTGCCTTTTGGGCCCTTTGTTTCACGTGAGGTGTGTTGGGGTCAGGCAAGATATTTTACTGGGTTCAGATCAGTCAAACACGGACATACAGGCACGTACGAGGCAAAATCCATTGGGTTCAGTTGAACCCAATAGTTATACGCTGGCTCCGCCACTGATATAAGCAACACGTACACGCATATACAGTCCAGTCCAGGTAAGGCCGGAATAGATTGGACTGAAACCTTATTTTTAGGCTGGTTGTAATGGGTAGTATCATAAGTTAGTATCATGCATATGATACTAGTACATGATACTACCTCCCTAATGCATAGTATCATATAGTAGTATCATAGATGACTTTATTTATTGTCATGCATGACACATACTAGTGTAGCATTTATTATGATACGGTATCATGATATGATACTCAATCCTCTCTTACTTCATTTAATTCTATGCCACCTCATCAAAGTTGCCTAGTTGGCATGCATGATACTACCTATGATACTCCCATTACAACCAGCCTTAGTTTGGTTTTCCTTTTAGATTGTGTTTGGTTGGTTTAAATGGGCCAAGAATCTAAATCAATTTGCTGTGGTTTGGATTTTATAAAATACTGGATTGGACTTGTTTGGTCTCAAATTGTTTCATCCTGTGGACCAAATCTAGTCTCCACTCTCCAGGTCACTATGGCTTTCTATCAACACACGATACCAAGAGAAGCTCCTGGTCCGGCGATGGCGGTGATCGTAGAGAGGTGGGCGGGGCTTGGATCGGTGGTGGCGACCATCATCTTCCTCTGTCCCTTGGTGCAGAACTGCGCCCCCCTCCCCACCTTCCGCCTCTACCTCACCACATGGGCCGACAAGCTCGCCGCATGCTTCAACCCCTATCTCCAGATCACCATCTCCTAGCCCTAGTATGGCGTCGAGCGCTTCCAGCGCAGTGACTTTTTCCCCACCAACGAAGCGTACCTCAGCGATGCCTGCGCCCGTGCGCAAGCTCAAGCCGAGCTCGACAAGGACAACAAGAACCTCCGGGTCTCCGTTGACAACCAGGAGGAGGTCATTGACAACTTCTCTAGGACCACCGTGAGGAGGTCATTGAAAACTTCTCTGGAACTCCTACCTTCCTTTCATCCACGGTGAGGGCCGTGTTGTCACCGTCAAGAACCGCCAACGCTGCCTTTTCACCAACAATCCCAATGGCAATTGGAACCCCTACCGGGGCAAAAGCGTCTGGAGCCACGTCCCCTTCAAGCACCCCACCACCTTTGCCACGCTCTCCATGCACCCTGATGAGAAGGAGGCCGTCATCGACGACCTCATGGCTTTCCAGGAGAGCAAGGAATACTACACCAAGGTCGGCAAGGCGTGGAAGCGTGGGCACCTCCTTTACGGACCGCCCGGCACCAGCAAGTCCACCATGGTCGCCTCCATGGCCAACTTCCTCGACTATGACGTCTACGACCTCAAGCTCACGACGGTCAAGAACAACACCAAGTTGCGGAAGCTCTTCATCGAGACCATGGGCAAGTCCATCATCGTCATAGAGGACACTGACCGCTCTGTCAACCTCACCGGAAAATGCCACAAGGACAAGAAGGCCGCATGCGACAAGGACTCCGACAATGATGACAAGCCCAAGCTACCGATAGAGCCGGAAAAGGACGACGTCACCAAGGTGACGCTCTCAGACTTGCTTAACTTCATCAACGGGCTGTGGTCTGCTTGCGGAGGTGAGCGGATCATCATCTTCACCACCAACCACAAGGAGAAGTTGGACCCGACGTTGATCCGGAGGGGTAGGTTGGACAAGCACATCGAGATGTCCAATTGCCGCTTTAAGGGCTTCAAGGTGCTCGCCAAAAACTACCTAGATGTCATCGAGCACAAGTTCTTTGGGGAAATTTAGCGGCTGCTTGGACATGTCGCCCGCCGACATTGCAGAGAACCTAATGACTATGTCGAAGAAGAAAAAGAGGGAGCCCAACGAGTGCTTGACATGCCTCGTCGAGGTGCTCAAGCAGGCGAGGACGAGGCGGCGGCCAGGGTGAAGGAGGTAGAGGAGGCCAAGGAGGCTGCAGCAAAGAAAGCCAAGGAGAAAGAGGAGGCAGAGGTGAAGAAAGCCAAAGAGGAAGGCAAAGGGAAGGACAAATCATCGGAGGAACCAATGGAGATATCAATACGTGAAGTGATCTCAAGCCAGGAAGCCAAGGAAAAAGAGTGAGCTTGTTCACTAGTGCTCCCTTGCAAAAGAAAAATGCAGTGATCTCACTTGTAACGCTGCTACATATAAAGCGTGCAACAGTACAAAATGCTAACAAGACCCACTGAAGGACGATGAAAGCAAGCTGATGCTCTCAGGCCTGCTTAACTTCATCAACGGGATCCGTTCATGGTCATTACTCACTCCGATGGAGGCCAGGGAGCATTTGGTTACTGGGTCTATCCGTTGGGAGATGGTTGCTCGGGATATCTTCAACCGGTTTGGATGGCGGTCATGTAATAGGATAGGCAATTAGTTTAGCTACCTTCTATAGCCAGCCGGTTGTGGCATTTTATCTCTGGCTAGTCTATGTTTCTAGCCTTCTGCGCTCTGTGTGGGCTGCTTTTTTCTTTATTTGAGTTTGAGACTATGGAACTTTGTATGCACATTTTGTTGCTTTGATTAATAAGATGGTTGTATGCATCACTCTTGACGCAGAGGCCGGGGTGCTCCCCCTTTTCGAAAAACTTCATCAACGGGCTATGGTCAGCATGCGGCCATGAGAGAATCATCATCTTCACGACGAACCACAAGGAGAAACCGGACCCGGCACCGATCCCGAAGGGCAGGATGGACAAGCGCATCGAGATGTCCTATTGCCTGTTCGAGGGCTTCAAGGTGCTCGCCAAGTACTACCTGGACATCATGGAGCAGGGCTGTTTGGGGAGATTCGACGGCTGCTCGAGGAGACCGACATGTCGCCCACCGATGTGGCAGAGAGCCTGATGCCAATGTCGATGAAGAAGAAGAAGAGGGACCCTGATTATTGTTTATTAGGCCTCATTGAGGCGCTCAAGCAGGCCATGTAGGCCAAGGAAGACATGGCAGCGGCAAAGGAGAAGGCGAATGAGGAAGAGGAGGCAAAAGCGGAGAAAGCCGAGGAGAAAGAGAAGCAAAGGAGAAGAAAGAAAAGGAGAAAGACGACGGGAAAGGCGCAACACCGGAGGAAGCTCAAGGAGACATCAAACAAGGTGATGAGTTAAATGACAGGAGTAGAGTGAGCATGTTAGTGCTCTCTTACAAACACAAACAGATGCAGTGCTTGTTTAAATAAAATATGTATCACTGAACTGAATAAAATAATATTGGTTTCTCTTCTTAACTATTAATTCAGATAGGAAGTAGCCATTATAGTGTTGCTATATACTAGTACATTATGTTATACACCCTCCGTTCCTAAATATAGGTCTTTATAGGAGTATTTAACCAAAAACTACCACAATTCGCGAAAACGTGACAGAAAACTACCACTTTACGATTTTGTCCCGAAAACTACCACTTTTTTATTAATCCGTAACAAAAAACTACCAAGTGTGAAAACTGCTCGCTTTGCCTGGGTTAAACGCGAATCTGACTGCCCGACCCCACACATAAATGGGCTAAAAATGTAATCGGGTCCCTAGTTTTTCTTCAAAAAAGCAATCGGGTCCTCCGCCTCCTTCACCTCCTCGTCGCCGGCCTCCTCCTTCCCCAGCCATCCGCAGCTTGCTGCTGCTGCTCGCCATCGCTCTCACTTGCCGTCCGCAGCTGCTGCTTGCTTCCGCCACCGACGCTGCTTGCCGTTGCTCTCGCTTGCCATCGCCAACAGAGTCGCTGACGAGCTGCGCCGGCTGGACCTGCACGGAGGAGCGGGAGGCGGGCGACGCAACTCGTTCCGCAGGCGGGACTCGCGCTCCTGCAGCTCCTCGTCGAGGCGCGCCTGCTCGGCGGCGTCCGGCACCGTGGCTACCTGCAAGGCCGCCGCACTGCACGGAGGAGCGGGAGGCTCGTCGGCGGACGGGATGCTTGCTTATCTAGGGACGACCACCCGCCGTCGGGCCTCGACAACGACGTGGACTCGCCGCAGCAGCAGCCGTTCCCGTCCGCCGGCGGCAAGCGGCTGGGAAGGAGGAGGCCGACGACGAGGAGGAGAAGGAGGCGGAGGACCCGATTGCTTTTTTGAAGAAAAATTATGGACCCGATTGCATTTTTAGCCCGTTTATGTGTGGGGTCGGGCAGTCAGATTCGCGTTTAACCCAGGCAAAGCGAGCAGTTTTCACACTTGGTAGTTTTTTGTCACGGATTAATAAAAAAGTGGTAGTTTTCGGGACAAAATCGTAAAGTGGTAGTTTTCTATCATGTTTCCGCGAATTGTGGTAGTTTTTGGTTAAATACTCTCTTTATAGAGATTTCAACAAGTGACTACAAACGGAGCAAAATGAGTGAATCTATACTCTCAAATATGTCTATATACATCCGTATGTGGTTGTCCATTTGAAATCACTAAAAAGACTTATATTTAGGAACGGAGAGAGTAATACCAAATAGTAACATGTTATTGGAGAATGGCGATGGCGCGGACGGGCTCGCGCGCTCCTGCTATGTGGCAAGGACGGAGCGGCGACGCGTGACGTATAGTATTAAATGCAATCGTATGTACAAAACATCGTTACGTACGTTCGCAGGCGAGTTGCCGAAACGGTGACGTCGAACATAACGGGAGGAATCGGTCCAGGGTAATATTGTCCCGTTGGTACAGGTGTGGTATGACTGTTTACGTTAAAAGTCCGTCCCGTGCGTCCGTTACATAAACGCCGCGTGCGGGATGGGTACTGTATGTGTGCATACATTGTGGAGGTCAGCCAGATATGATGCTCATCTAGCAGTAAGAATGCAGATCTGATTTTTTTTGACTCGTGCATGCAGGCTTCAGTTCATGGCAGGGCTGATGACGTGTCAATGGCGGATGGAGATCTGAAAGAAGAACCTGAAGTCCATATCTCGTCTTTCAGCTGTGGAGGAGGTGGCTACATATGTGATACAGAAGACCATATTTTTGCTGACGGTGATGACTCCACAAACGCGAGCAGCTGCTGCGAGTCAACTACCAAAGTCGCTCGTGGATCCACCACCGACGACGATGATGGCGCCACACCAGCTAAGCGGGCACGACTTGATGAATGAAAAAACGGCCGCTCGCTTCGGATTTTTTTTTTCCGCACGCGTTTTCGACTTTTTAAACGGGTTTTTTTTTCGGGTTTTTCGACGTTTTGGTTTTTCATCGGTCATCTTTAGCTTTTCGACAAAACAATTGCGCGAAAAACACGTTTTTTTCTTCTTTCGAGAGAGCCAAGGTTTTGATTTCGCGAGAGTCATGGCTGACTCTCGGAACGGAAAAAAAATGTGTTTTCTGTTTTTTTTCCTTTTTCCGAGAGTCACGGTTTTGCTTCCGCGAGAGGTACGGGTGTGCTTTCGCGAGAGTCGCGGCCGTGCCTGTCGGAAACGGAAAAAATGCGTTTTCGTTTTTTTTCCTTTCGCGAGAAGCACGGTTTTGCTTCCACGAGAGTCACGGCCGTGCCTCTCGTAAACGAAAAAAGAACACGTTTTCTGTTTTTTTTTCTTTTGCGAGAGTCACGGTTTTGCTTCCGCGAGAGGTACGGTTGTGCTTTCGCGAGAGTCACGGCCGTGCCTTTCGGAGACGAAAAAAAATGCATTTTCTATTTTTTTCTTTCGCGAGAGTCACGGTTTTGCTTCCACGAAAGGCAAGGTTGTGCTTTCGCGAGAGTCACGACCGTGCCTCCTCGGAAACGAAAAAAACATGTTTTCTCTTCTTCTTTCTCTTCCGCGAGGGTCACGGTTTTGTTTCCACAAGAGGCACGGTTGTGATTTCGTGAGATGCACGGGCGTGCCTCTTTCGGAAAGGGGAAAAATCCGTGCTCCCGGTTCGGTTTTTTCGTGAAAAAAAAGTTTGTCAAAACCTATCAACATGGGATCTAGTTTTGAAGATCTCGACGCGAGGAATCCAACGATGATAGCGGTTCGAGATATGGACACACGGTTTGAGAGATAAAACGTTTGAATAAACGAATTCACGAAAAGAGGAGAACTCTCATTGCCACAAGTGACGCGCTGCATGTGCGCCACTTGTCACAACCAAGGGAGTTTGAGTGATCTTTGCAACGAGTACTCCTCAACTAGTGATTTCGACTTGTTTACCAAACTTGTGTTTTCTATCATAACAATCCCCACAAGGTTCCCTCAAAAAAAAAAATTCCCACAAGGTGCATACCCTATCCAATCTCACGGAATAAAACCAGCCATTTATGCAAGGTTTGTGATTTATTGTTGGTGTCTTTTTCTAATTCGGAAGAATAAGTAAAATAAGAATGTATATTATTTTTCTTCGAGTAAGTAAAATAAGAACAAATGATGTTCCATGCACCAGAAAACTACAAACAAACTTGCATGACAAAAAAGAGTTAACGGTTGAGGAGTACGTACCAGATTAATGAGATGCCTTGACAGGCCAGGACACATTAATGGCTGGGTTAAATACATCCGGTGGGCCGCCCAACAACATAACGTACGGCACCCGTTACGCGCCGTTCCCTTACTTCCGGTACACATATGTATAGAACAGGAAGCAAACGACACATTACAAAAACACCGTCAAATCCTCGTCTAACGTCCGCACGACCAACGTCTCTTGCCCGTTACATACGCACATTAACTCTTCTCACCCGCCACGTACAATACGGCAGGCATCTCGCATCTCCAGGGGATCGAACGCGTGATGATTCCGAGAGCGCCCGAGCTCGTCCGCGCTTGGCAATTTTCGCATGTTATTGTTGTAACAAAAACTGAGTGTCATGTCATACACACCTTGTGGCAACTCCTTGTCATAGAAGCACCTCTGGAAACCAGAGCCCATGTAGGCTGACGCGTGGAAACCGGAGGAGATGATGGCGTCGCCTACATCCATGACCAGAAGCGTCGCTCCTATGAAGAAAGGCCTGCCCACTCCTCCCAACTGGAGGAAGTGATCGGAGACGTAGCCTGCGCCGAACCTCCTCGAGAAGTTCCAGATGCTCCAGAGCGACACCAGGGTGCTTGTCTCCCTGCTCGTGTAGCCAAAGGATCCCCTGATTTGTCTGATGTTGTTCACCGTGGCTTGCCCCGATCCCATCCCGCAAGCCATCGCAAGGAAGAGCAGCCAGAAGTCGAGTTTACACATGGCCTGCACCAGATTCAGGTTTTCTTTGTGTGACGACATGTCCTGACCAGATACCACAAGCGCAGTGCTAGAGCTGGCTATTCTCATTTTTTCGATTCCGTCTTGTTAGCTGTTACAACAATAACTGCTGGAGACATGATCAACAGCAGGAGTATCGCGAAGCAAACACTGTCCAGCTGAACTTATCACGAATACTTGGTCAAAGATTATGACAACCATCAAGTACCCGGCAACAGACACGGCCATGACAGCGAAGGCATCAAGGAACTTCTTGTTGTACCGCCGATGAGCGCTGTCGACGTCGACAAAGTACATGAGCAGCAATATGATGGTTGTGGGTAATATCGCCAGCATAAGTATGAAACTGCCAGGATCAATATGGAAGTGTGCTGTACCTGGACCAGTATTGCTCCACTCAAAGCCCAGAAAACCCTGTTTGGAAAATGCATAAATCATTTAGTACCATATAATAAATGAGTAGGACATATCTGTACTTGTGACACGAGACAAAACATGATACACTGCCTAATAAATGTGCCTTACGATTGCTAGTTTGCTACATTGTCGAGAAACAGAGTGCAGGTTAGGATTATTGAGCAAAGCGTGTGCGATGTTGGATCTACACACATTTGCATCGTCAGAGTTATGAATATAGTTAGCTGAAAACTCAAGACAATAACACTGAAAGTTCGTGCAATTAACGCAAATGATAGCTCCACCCATGCCGTGTGGTAGATACAGGATTTCAGGAAACAAACATGGTGCTGAAAGGATGAAGCCAGCAAAAGAAGGCTGCATTATTATTGCCTCTCTGGTGTCTCCGGGCCAGAACACATTATAATGAAACAGTGACTGTGCCTACACAATTGTACTCTTCCTCTAGAATCAGTAATGCTGCCTCCCAGCCTCCAGGGAGCAAGAACTAATACAAGTCTAAGAAATCGCATTACTACAAGTCTAAGAAATAACATTACTGTACTTTTCTGCTACTCTCAGCATATACATCATCTGTATACTGTGCTATGGCACCAGAACAGATTCCTCACAGTCACAGCACATAAGAAAGGAACTGAAAGCAAACAAAACACATGGTTCTTGTGATTTTTGATTCCTGGCAGTCACAGTAGAGGATGTGGCCCTTTTGAATTCACATGGATTTTTTGATACTTCTGATTTCATCTGTATACTTTGGATTTTTTTTTATTTCAGCATATACATACATCATCTACACATGGTTGTATTGTAGCATGAATCGCTATCGGTCTAATTAATCACATCATTTAGGTACTGACGCGGAGCAGAGGCTGAACACTAGTACTTAGCAGAGTACAGTAAGAAAGAAAGCCAAGCCAGCGAGGGGAATCAGGACAGCAGTACCTTCACGATGCCGTTGACGGTGCCGCGGCGGTCGGGGTCGGCGAGGAGGACGATGGGGAGGTACCCGGCGGCGCAGAGCGCAGCGCCGACGAGGAGGATGATGCAGGGGCTTCAGAGGCCCACGGGCGCCTACGCGGAGAGGACCCCGGCGTTGGCGCCCACGTCGAAGAAGGCGACGGCGTCGAGCGCGGCCTGGTCGTAGGCTCGTAGCCCTGCCCCTGCGACGCCTTGATTGCCTGCGAGTATACACCGAAGCATTAGCTGCCCCCGCCAAGCTGGATTAGCGCGCTCGCCGCGAGCGCCGACCACCAGCCCACCGCATCCCACGCGGCCATCGCCGCCTCCCCCCCCCGCCGGAACAGAGGAGGAAAAACAAACCTTTTTTCTTTTTGGCTCGTGATGTATCTGCTTCAAGGCTCCAATCATGTTTACTCAAAAGAAAAGGCTCCAATGATGTCGGCCCTCTTTTATGCTGACACGTAAGCTATGTGACACGCTCTAGCCGCCCGCGTCATTCACAGCGTGGGCCAACTGAGAGGAAACCACTGCATTGTTAAATAGAAAATTTGAGCATTTTTTCTATAAACATTCAATCTATTTTTTTGGCTCTGATCTATTCATCATGTCATGACAGTAAAAAAAACACAAGAATACAAAAATACATCTATGTTCGTAGATCATTTGTCGATCATTACAAATACTCGAGCGAGCCGAAGGCGTGCCGCCGTTATCGCCTATCTCTCACCGGAGCCATACCAAACTTGTTGTAATAGACAATCGAGAAATTGTCGTGCTAATGCCCCACAAACACACCGCACCCAAAGAGTAACCCTACTTATAGAAAATTTGAACATGATGCAAAAACAAATGATTGATTTCTTTTGTGAAAATGAATCTATAGTGTTGTCCAAATTGTTTAGTGATGGGCGCATCTGGCGTGGCGGCCTTGGGCGGGCGGGCGAGCGTGGCTCCGGCGCGGGCGTGCGAGCGTGGCTCCGGCGCGGGCGTACGAAGTTCCGGTCGGGCTGACGAGGCTCCGGTGGTCCGAGCGGAGGGGCGGCGCGTCGGTTGGCTCGTGGGGGCCTCAAGCAGCGCGGGATCTGGCCTTCAGGGACGCCGTCAAGGGGTTCGTCGATCTGACGACGGCAGGAGCGTCGTGGTCACTCGAGGCCGCGACGGAGGTGCCAGAGCGTGGTGCACGCAGATCTACAGAGGCTGCCGCGCGGATCGTGCGATGTGGCAAGGGGCGGCGGTTCGCGGCGCAGGTGTGGCGAGGTCGCGCAGTGCGCATTGGCGGCAGCGCGGTTTCAGGCGCTCTGGCAGGGGCGCCGGCGAGGCGCGGTGCGGATGCGACAAGCGCGCATTTTGGGCTCGCGGCTAGGGGCGGACTCCGTCGGCCTCTCTGCATCAGGTCCGGCCTGGTGGCGGCTCTAGCAGCGACCTGCAGACGAGGTATCTCTTCCTGATGTGATGAAGAGGCTGCAGTTTTTGGCTGTCAAGGTGGAGGACGTGTGGAGATGCAGCGAGGGAAGGTGGGCTGCCGGTTTGGCTGTCGACCAGAGGATTACGAGGGCTGGGTGAAAACCCGTCTCTGGCCATGGCCGGAGCCTGTGACGGTGGCGTCTGTGGATGCCGTAACCTTCTTGAAGGCGTCGTCAGGATGCTCTCTCTTCCTCTGCGAGGGACAGCTCCGGGGGAAACCCCAGACCCGGAGGGTCGGTCGTTGGTGGCGTGTTGGCGTCGTTTCCCTCTCGAGGGCACCGATTTTGGAGTTCAATCCGGTCAGAGGGACCAGCTAGTGTGTTGGGAGGTTGGTGGTATGCATTGGTGTGGCATCGAGGCTTCTGTGGCAACGACGACACGGCAAGTGAAGTCGGAGACATTGCAGTGGTAGTCGGCTCTTCTTCGGCATGTTCATGCGATTACCTCGGTTTGGTTGTTGCGGTGAAGTCGGAGCTGCGGTGGCGGGCCCCTGTGGCAACGATGACAGGCAGCACGTGGTTGAGTTCTCCTTTGGATCTTTGCTTCAGAGTCGGAGCTGCGTAGCCCTCGATGCGGGTGGTTGAGTTCTGGCATGGATCTGCATGTTTTCCTACACTGCCTCTGCGGTGAGTGTTGGTTTGACGTTCGTCCACGGAGAAGTCAGAGTCGCTTGCTCAGGGATTAGGGATGGCGATGTGAAAGTGCGTTATATCGACTAGAGGGGGGGGTGAATAGGCAATTTTTATGAATTCTTCACTGAGGAATTTGCCGGTGAGGAAATTTCTTAGCGAAGAACTACTTGCAGCGGAATAAGTACTCAGAAGTAAGCATAACAGAATACAAGCATGGTCATCATGATGAAATAAAGACTAGCACAGAGTACAGAAAGCGTAATCACAGGATAACACAAGATAAAGACAAACAGACTGAAGAAATTGAACTGAGGAAATAGAGAAAGTCTTCAGTCAAAGTCTTCAAACACAGATATGAACAAACACTCAACACAATAATGAGGAAATGAAAGGGTTGAGGAAATGTAACCAGTTAGGTTGGTGAAGACAATGATTTGGTAGACCAGTTCCAACAGCTGTCTCAGTTGTACGTCTGGTTGGAGCGGCTGAGTATTTAAACTCGAGGACACACAGTCCCGGACACCCAGTCGCTGAGCACGTAGCTCAGGACACCCAGTCCTCACCGTATTCTCCTTGAACTAAGGTCACACAGACCTCGTCCAATCACTCGTGGTAAGTCTTCAGGCGACTTCCAAACCTTCACAGACTCGGTCACTCGGCGATCCAAAATTCCTCTTGGATGCTCTAGACCATGACGCCTAACCGTGTGGAAGAAGCACAGTCTTCAAAGGAAAACAAGCGTCGGATCCACGCAGGATCAATTTCTTCAGTGATGCTCAATCACTTTGGGTTTGTAGGGGTTTGGTTTTGGGTTTTCCTCACTTGATGATTTTCGCTCAAAGTCCTCGGAGGATGGGTTGCTCTCAAATGACAGGTGTCAAGTTCTCTCGGAGCAGCCAACCAGCTAGTGGTTGTAGGGGGCGGCTATTTATAGCCTATGGAGCAGCCCGACATGATAAGACATAAATGCCCTTCAATGATATGACCATTAGGTGGATAAGATATTTTGGGACAGGTGGCCAGAAGACAAAGAATGATGGAAATTTGACTCTCAAATTCCTCGGGGCTATCATGTTCCTCATCGTAGGCAATTCAAGACCGGCGAATTCCTAACTCCTCGGTCAGAACAAATTCATCAACGACTGTAAGAACTTCGCATCACATCAAGAAAGTGACTGAACTGTATGAGATTTCCAAAGGCTTCACTCGAAGGGATTGGTAGGTGTAGGATTTTGAGTTGAGCATCACATGGAAATTTTTCCTTAGTATTTCCTCGACCCCCTTTAACAGTACGGTGTTTCCTATGACTCAAGAAAGAGAAAATGAAACTACGAAAACACAAGTCTTCACGCTTCATGTTCCACAAATGAATACCAAGTCTTCAAGGTCACACCAATTTCTTCACTTTCAAAGTCTTCAGAAAGTCTTCAGAATATCAAAGTCTTCAGTCGAAGAACTTCATTTTTAGGGGTCGACTTTCTCTGTAAATATCAAACTCCTCATAGACTTATAGACCCGTGTACACTCACAAACGCATTAGTCCCTTAACCTATAAGTCTTCAATACACCAAAATCACTTAGGGGCACTAGATGCACTTACAATCTCCCCCTTTTTGGTGATTGATGACAATATAGGTTAAGTTTTCAGCGGGGATAAATGTATGAAGTGTAAATACTGATATTGAGGAATTTGATAGTAAGATATAGAAGAACTCCTCCTGAAGATGTGCATAGTGAGGAATTTGCGTTTGAGGCAATGCACATTTGAAGAGTTGAATCATGGAGATCTCCCCCTATATCTTGTAATTCATACACGCATTTGATATATAATATGAAGAATTTGAAATGCATGATGAAATATGGTGCCTGATGAGATTCAGCATGCGTGCAATGTCATTAACGAGGAATAAGCATGCAAAGCATAATGCAACAAAAGTATCAGCGCACCATCGGGTTTAAGATTACAACTCGATCCAAATAAAAGTTTCAGAAGAACGAGAGTTGCAACTTACAAAAATGCCCTTAATATAGACCCGCTTGAAGACTAACTCAGATTTCTCCCCCTTTGTCATCGAATGACCAAAAGGATTGAAACTAAGGACTAACGCCCCTGAAGAATTTCAAGTCGATGGAGGAGCGCCAGCGTTGTCGGGGTCGTTTGTTGTAGCAGGGCCTGCTGCAGTGTCGTCCAAATCTTCATACTCATCAGTGTCACGCGATGAAGAATAAGAGCTGGCAACCAGTGGAGGAATTTTGACCCTTTTGAATTTCTTCGGAGGAGGTGTAGACCAGTCAAATTCTTCCTTGAGACCCATAGTCTTCAGTTCTTCAGCGCTATAGACATGAGTGAGGACAGCCTAGGTGCGGTTGAAGGTTTCATGAAGGTAGTATCACTACTAGGGAAAAGGCTAGCAGCAGCGCGGGTTTTAGATGTATCGATGGCGGTACCGCGCTACTATCTGGCGCTTCAGCTAACTCATAGCAGATGGCGTGCAAGACTCAAGACTACTCGCTACACAAGTGTAGCAGCGGCGCGATTAAGGAAGCTCGCTATCGCTAGTAGCGCTAAGCGCTTTTGGCTGGACGCGCCATCGCTATTGAGGCGCTGCTGCTAACTTTTGTACACTCGCCATCGCTAATTTAAGTAGTTTTTTGGCATATTTGTTTTGTATTTGAACCGGCTTTGTAGAAGAATCTTTAGCACATAGAAATGTCATCATGATACACATACAAATGCTCGAGACCACAAATGTAATCATAGCATGTACATACAAATAGTCTCTTCATAATCATCATCCAACACAAAGTGATATCTTGTCATCATCTCGAAAATAGCAATACATGCAAGTCTCGAATACTTGCAACTACAACAACGTCATCCATCTAAACAAAGTTATACGCAAGAAGTGCTATCACTATGAGTGAGCGCAGAACCATGCAAAGACATGAGGTGGCGATTCTGAGTCCTCTCTCGCTAGTGTGAACCTCAAGTAACTAGCTTCTCCTTCTTGTCTGCTTTTGAAGCCTTTAAGGCTGCCGCCCGTGAACCCATTCACTTGCGCCTGACACTCATGCCACTCGTTGTACACCCCCGGAACCTTCCCTTTGTACACTACATAGCATTTCCATCTCGCCATCAAGAAACTAGGTACCTGTTAGAGATGCATGTTCATGAAGAGGATGTACAATCATATATATGCAACAAAATATACTAGAGCAACACCAAAAAAGAAAGGTTAGCAACTAGATGCAACATATACAAGACGCAAATTAATTAACTAGAGGTACGAGGTCATCATCGCAAACTAACAAAGTAGCGTTACGCAAGTTCGGCAGGGACCGTGGACATCACAAAGTTTCATCGCAACAAAAAGTATACAAGTTCAACCGACACATATCATCATCATCGGCATCATAAATCACTAGAAGTTCCATCCTTCCATATCATCGAGGACGAACCCTAGCTGCTTGAACAGCGTGAGGTCTAGACGTTGCATGCCTATGCGAGTTCGGACGTCAGCTCGCGATATAGGGCCGTGGTGGAACATCCCCTTCTCATCGACGACTTCTTTCATGATGATTGTCGCAATGTCGCTTTGGATGCGAAAGAAGTCATCTCTAAGTTTATAATTCGCTTCTCCATGAGATTCTAGCCACTTGTGGATATGATCATCATTTCTGCTGTTAATGCGAAGCTTTTAGTGATCCGTGTTGAACTGAATCATGAGATGGACGATGTAGAATCCATCCTTCTTGCTTGGTTTTGGGACATGGATGCAGGAGAAGTTAGTTTTATGCGCGAAACCCATCTTCTTGTTCATTTGTTTCCTGATATGCACGTGGCCACCTCTAACGCTGAAGCCTTGGAGAGCATCATCTAGAATATTCA
The DNA here is from genome assembly GCA_021437245.1 of Aegilops speltoides. NCBI lineage: Eukaryota > Viridiplantae > Streptophyta > Magnoliopsida > Poales > Poaceae > Aegilops > Aegilops speltoides. Next base: position 564,774,914 of record CM038147.1, read on the forward strand.
TTATGTGGGTGTAGTCCTTTTTCTCGTAGTCTCTGGAAGGGTCAAAATACGCGGCGTGGGAGACTTGCGGGTAAAGAACGACAAGGACGGCGCGCCCGTTGCTGCGGGGAAAAGACACCTCAAATTATTCCCCATATGAGAGAGAAGGAATGATTGAAATGTACGAAAGGGTTGTCCGGAACTGACTTACTTTGGATGATAAGGCACGAGGACAATTTCCCGGTCCTTATTCTGTACCATGAAGTTTTGGAGGTACTCTATAGAAGTTTCACGCTCAAAGTCGCCGAGACTCAAGAAAGACTCGTGCATGTAGTACGGATCCGCCACACCGATTTGCGAGACTTCTTCACTCTTCATGACGGAGCTCATATGTAGCGCAAAAAGGCGGACGATAGTAAAATCAAGCCGCCTTGTTAGAAACATCTCAAAGATATGGTCAAACAGCAGGAAGAACACCTCCGCGGGCCGTGTGTCGACGTAGCACTTCCCCTCAGGCACACGAGCCGCGTATGTCGGATATCCTGGATCCTTTGAGGCTAGTAGGCTTTTCTCGGTCGACAAGACATGGTCGTGCGGTCTCTCGAGATCCCCGACATCGCCTCCAGCGGTTTCGGCGGTAGCATCGGCTCGCCAGATGAGATGGAACATGACCGCACCTTTCACGGGTACACGCTCTTGAGAATGCATCGTCTGCTGTTGTGTGCTCGCTTGTTTGGAGGCGATTACCTTCCCGATCTCTTCCTCTCATTTTCTTGGGCACACCTTCCAGATCCTTCCTTAACCCCTGCCCAAGTGTTCCCGGGCTAAATCTTGACGACCCTCGCACCCGGCTAGTTGAGCCTGTGTTGAGGCGGCATCTTGAGCGTGTCTGTGAGGATTTCATGAAGAGAGACTTTTGCAATCCATGGTACGGCCCTGCCCGCATATCATCCATATCCTCATTAGCAAGTTGATAGCCCGATTCGTCATATGGTTGACTCATCATATCTATGTCACACCATACACGTTTGTATTGAGGTAATCCATAGGGTCGACCTCCGTCTCATCATCCATTCTCTGTTCTACAGAGAAATTACATCAGCCAAGACTATTGCACCCCTTCATCATGTCGTCGCCGCTCACCCGGCACTACTACAGAGCTGGTAATTGCGTGGGTGGGGTGGTGGTCTCCGCACATGCTTGTTGATGTGTGGTAGTTATTGGTGTGCTCTCGGCCGGCTCCAGACAAATAAGATTCTTCGGCCATAGCAGCACCCAACCCTTGCAGCGTCCAATCCACGGTGGGGTCTCGTCGTCCGCTCCCACATGCTGTACTGGAGGAGGCAAATCCTCGTGCCCCGATTTCACACAGGTCAAGCTAACCCTGAAGTGCCCAACGGGGATCGGCTGGTTGTGGAATGTGCGTTGAGAGGGGTCCATTATCATCCCTTTCCCACGTCCACCTTCTGGCCTTTGATCAAGTAGAGTATGGTGCATGGGGTTTCTTTCGCCTACAAACACATATGTCTGTGGTGTAAAACAACCAAAGGCAACAAAAATGGAATAATATATATATATATATATATATATATATATATATATATAGGATTGACTATTCGTCACCACAGGTGAGGAATAGTTATTCTTCACCCTCTATTTTACTATCAATGGACCGTAATTTTACGTTCCGTAAATTTTGCCTTATTTCTGAAGTAAAAAGAGACCGTAAGAAAATATATAATCGTCGGAAAAATATTTTATGTTATGTAAAATTACAAATTTAAAAACATAGTGTAAAATACACATAAACTGTAAATTTTCTTGTCTTATGACCTATATTTTTATTTTCTTATGTCAAATTTTACGCCGTGAATCGATAGGAATGTAACTATTTGAATTCCAAACGTAATTTAATTATGAAATGATCGTAAGATTACCTCGGTGAAGAATAACTTATTCTGCACTGGGTGATGAATAGTAACACTATATATATATATATATATATATATATATGTTGGTGCGACATGTAATTACTGTGACGCGTCGAGCTCAGCCAAAGACGAAGGCCCACCTAGCTACTTGAGGCCGAGGACGGGCTGCTATGGCGGGAGCGGCTGCGAGGAGGCCCGGTTGCTTGAGCAAGTGATGGTGCGATGGTGTTGTTGTTCATGGAGTTGCTCACGACGGCGGGGGCATCGGAAATCATGTACCGTCTTGTGCGGATTTTTCTTCGCCCACTTGATGATAATGGAACCAAGTTAGTAGCGAAATTATTTCGCATGCGATTCAGCTGCATTGACTGCCTCTGTAGCAACTCATATTTGTCCTCGGCTGCTTTTTTCGCGTCCTCGGTTGCTTTTTCTCGATCGCAAGCTTCACCTTTGCATCGATGTCCGCCGACTAAACTTCTTTTTCGCTTCTTGGCCTCTGGGCGTTGTTGTAAACACCTTCCACGTGGCGCCGTCTCCAGCGCCGTGCACATGACCATATTGCGGCCGCTGGTCCAATGGGAGTCCCTTAAGTTCGCTCAAGGCCGGTTGAGAGGGTGTCCCACTTGGGCCTCATCGAGAAGTAGGGCTTTGGCCGCAAGCGGTGTTGCTTCTCCATAGTCTAATCAATTTCCTCGTGATCTTGTCCGTAAAAACCATTTTCTCCTTGTCCCACTTGTAGCGGGCCTGATGAAGTCATGCTCCAAGGGGTTGGTGAACTTCATGCGAGGGGTGCAGGGGACCCGCGGCTTCACGCTCTGCGTCCTCCTTATCCCATATGGGCCTTTTATCGAGGTAGCCACGGCTTCGAGGCGATGCTTACCCGTGTTCCTTTGCTGAAGGCTTTTGAATTTCGCAGCCTTATCCTTGGCTGCCTCGGTAGCACAAGTGTCCTTGAACTTTTCGAACTCCTCTTCCGTAAGTGTCGGATTTTCCTCCAGAATCTTGGACAGGGTTCATCAGCCTCAATAGCTCGTTTCACCCTCCCTTTCCGGAGGCCAAATCATTGCTGAACATGCCCATGGCGTGATTGTTAATCTTTTTCATCTTCGGATCATCCCACGGTTGTTCTATGTTATCATCCCGGTCGGGAACTTGAATCTCTTGTGCAACCGTTAGGAGCAACTGCGTCAAATGTTCTTTACTCCTTAAGTCATCGCTGTTGATGCTCGCAAGATTCCGTAGGATGCATCCTACTTGGTTCCCATAGCACTTGCGAGGTTCTTCCGGCTCTAACGGCTCAAACTTGCCAGTGCCATCTTTGTGATCACAAGTCGTCCAATCCCTAGTTTGTTAGGTTTTCGTATCCTTTGCTTCTTATGCTTCCTCTTTTCGGTATCAGACATCGGGGCGGTACCTTCCCGCCGGTACCTTCCCCACGGTCTCGGCGCCGCCATCGGTGCGGCGCCATCGATCGGTGCCGCACCATCGGTCTTGGCGCCGTCGGTGTCGATGTCGACATCGATACCATCATCGAGGCCGACCTGCAAACCTTGCTTAGCAGTCAAATAGTCGAGGTACTCTTGTTCACCCTCATAATCCATCTAAATCGCATCTTGGTCGAAGGCCCGGTTTCTTCGTTGTTCGACATGTTTCCTATGATTAAGTGGCCTATTTTATTTCTAAAAGTATGAATAAATGAGAAATGACATAAAAGAAATCTATGTGCCAAGACTGATATGCCAACTATGTAACACAAATCATGCCGTTATTCACGGAAATTTCGCATGACCTTTGCTAAAAATGGACATATCGAAATACTGAAATTCACCAAAACGAAATGAATCAACATTCCGGTGTAACATAGGCCACTCGGATCATTTTCCAAACATGACATGTCCAAAACATGACATATGCACATATCACATGTCCAGTTCAAATTTCCATATAAATTCAGCTAATTTTGAAACCTAGCTAAATTCATAACTAAATAGATAACCTAATTAATTAACATGAAGAACCCTAGCAGAGAGGGGGGGTTTACAGAGAGTGCAGGGGCGAGGAGGCAGGCCCGACGACGGCCGGCAGGGGAGAGGAGGGAGGCGAGGGCCGACGGGTCGGGGCGAGCGCCGCTGGGGTCGGCGAAGCGCCGGCGTTGGAGTCGGGGCGGCGGTTGGGTCGGGGCGAGCGGCGGGTCGAGGGCGAGCGCGACGGAGTCGGGTCGAGGGTCGACGGGCGAAAGCCGGGCTAAGCGCCGCACCGGCGGAGTCGAGGGCGCTTGGCCAGTCGGTCGGGCGCGGCGGAGCGACGGGGGCCGGAGAGAGAGTGGGGATTTGGGGGGAAATGGCGGGATGAAGCTGGGCGAGTGCGAATTTTGGGTTAAGTGGACGTAGCAGTAGCGCGTTATGTTAAAACGCGCTGCTACTATATTCTGTAGCTGCAGCGGTTTCAGAGAAAAGCGCTACTACTATGATCTGTAGCTGCAGCGGTTTATGAGAAACTCGCTACTACTATGATGCGTAGCGACAGCGGTTTATGAGAAACACGCTACTACTAAGATCTAGCAGCAGCGGTTTTGTAGAAACGCGCTGCTACTGCCGTCGCTACTGCCAGTTTTCCTTTTTCTTTTCCTTTATTTTATCCCACTTTTATTTCCCGAGGGCAGTGAACGAAGGGAGGGCGATATATATTGCATCATTTGACGGTTAAATATGTATGCAAAATAGGAACATATATATTACACATCATTGGACCCATGTGAAAGTGCAACTAATCCCCGGGTGGTTTTGGTAATTAATAACAACATATATATCATTGAACTAATCATTTCTTGAGTATATTTCAGAAAGTTCAAGGATATGGGAATGGCAATGACTGATGATGTGGACCCTCAAAATGCTAAGGAAAACATTGGCAAAAGCTCAAGACTCCATTTTGGTTTAGTGATCCAAGATCACATTGAGTCCATAGGAAAGCCAATACTATTAAAGGGGATGAGGTTATGATGATGACCTGGTTGCTCTAAAGTGCTTAGTGATTTATCTCTCAAACAATCAGCAATCTTTCATTCCAACATAAACTCATAAGTAATCTCGGTCCCACCGATTCCAAACTCACCACACCGAGATGAACCACCTCACCATATAGCCAAAACCCTAGAATCTCGGATTTTCCGATTCCAAACTCGGTCATTCGAAATTGGTGTTGCCAAGCTTCAGAATCCTTCAGACTCAAATCGGTGTCACCGAGATGAGAAAGTCGGTCCCACCGAGATTGGCAAACCCTAGACTTTGGAAGAATCGGTCTAACCGAGATTGTATTTTCGGTCCCACTGAAAATCCCAACGCTCACAAGATTTGAACTTTCGGTCTCACCGAGTTGTCAACTTCGGTCCGACCGAGATTGGTCAAATGTGTGTAACAGTTGGATTTTGTGTGGAGGCTATAAATACCCTCCACCTCCTCTTCATTCGTGGAGAGAGCCATCGAAAGAACTACCACTCCTACCTTACATTTCGAGAAGAAAACTACCTACCCTTGTGTTGAGATCAAGTTGCTCCACTCCCACCATATGAAACTTGATTTCTAGTCTTTCCAAGTTGCTTTCCACTCAATCCTTCCTCCACCACAGCCAAATCAGTGAGGAGAGTTGAGTGTTGGGGAGATTATCATTTGAAGCACAAGAGCAAGGAGTTCATCATCACCAACCCCATCTATTACCTTTTGGAGGGTGGTGCCTCCTAGATTGGTTAGGTGTCGCTTGGGAGCCTCCGTCATGATGTGGAGTTGAACCAAGGAGTTTGTAAGGGCAAGGAGATCGCCTACTTCGTGAAGATCTACCCCGAGTAAGGCTAGTCCTCCGTGGGCGTAAGCCATGATGGCATAGACAAGGTTGCTTCTTCGTGGACCCTTCGTGGGTGGAGCCCTCCGTGGACTCAAGGCAGTTACTACCTCCGTGGGTTGAAGTCTCCATCAACGTGGATTGACGATAGCACCACCTATCGGAACCACGAGAAAAATTCTCCGTGTCTCCATTATGTTTGCTCTTCTCCTCCTCTCATTTACTATACATGCAATTTACTTTCCGCTGCCACAACTCTAGAATTGCATGTGTAGGGTGTTACTTGACTTGGTTATCATTGTGAACTTGCTAAGAAACTACTCCAATCAAAAGGCAAAATTTTAAGTTGTCAAGTAGTCTAATCACCCCCTCTAGACATACTTCCGATCCTACAAGTGGTATCGAGCTTTGGTCTCCATTGGATTGGTTTCCATTGCATTGGACTCCATAAGCTTGGTTTCACAACCTAGGAGAGTATGGCGTCTAGTGAGGGTAATTTTAGAGAGGTCCTTACTTTGATGGTTCAAACTTTGCTAGTTGGAAGCATAAAATGAAAATGCATATTCTTGGACATAACCCCGCCGCATGGGGCATTATTTGTGTTGGCTTGCAAGGTGAGTTCTTCGAGGAAGGAAAAGTACCGGATCGCGAAGCTATGCGGATGAGTTGCGGATGTTACGTAACAATGCTCAAGCTTGTGACATTCTCTTCAATGCTTTGTGTCCCGAGGAGTTCAACAAGATCAGCCGCCTTGAGAATGCAAAAGAGATTTGGGATACTTTGGTCGAAATGCACGAAGGTACGAGTCCGTGAAGGAATCAAAGCTAGATGTTCTTCAAGGTCAGCTTGACAAGTTCAAGATGAAGGAAGGTGAAGGAGTCGCTGAAATGTATTCTAGGCTTGCTCTCATCACCAATGAGATGGCAGGCTTAGGAAGCGAGGAAATGACCGACCGATTCATCATCAAGAAGATTCTCAGAGCTTTGGATGGAAAGTATGACACCGTGTGCACTTTGATCCAAATGATGCCAAACTACAAAGATCTCAAGCCTACCGAAGTCATTGGAAGGATTGTTGCTCATGAGATGACACTTAAAGATAAGGAAGAGCTTCACAACAAGTCTAGTGGTGCTTACAAAGCTGCAATTGAAGCTCCCACATCCTCAAGTGACAAGCTAGTTTCCAATGAAGAGATAAGCCTAATGGTGAAGAACTTCAACAAATTCTACAAGAGTAGAAGCAAGGAAAGAAGCTCAAAGTCTAGATCATATGATGAAGGGAGATCTTCTAGTCGTGATCGAAACTGCTACAATTGTGGAAGACCCGGACACTACTCAAATGAGTGTTCGACTCCCCACAAGAGAAGAGAAGAATCTCCGAGAAGAAGAAGCTCAAGAGAAGAGTCGCCTCGAAAAGAGAGAAGGAGTAAAGATGATCGTTATGAACGAAGATCCTCTCGGAGAAGCAAGGATTCGGAAAGGAAAGACAAGTCATCAAGGAGCTACACAAGAAGAAAACATCAAGCTCATGTTGGTGAATGGGTTTCGGCTCCGACTCAGACAATCACTCCGAAAGAAGCTATCACTTCAACTCCGAATACAGATCAAGATGAAGGTGTTGCGGTCTTGCTCTCGTATCCTCCAACTCCAACTCCTATGACATATTTGATTCACCAAATGAGGGAATTGGAAGATGCTTCATGGCAAAAGGCCCCAAGGTATCACATCCTGAGTTTATTGACTTTAATAGTGATGAGGATGACTTGCTTGGTGAAGATGAGCTTTTACATGATAAATCTAGTGAGCTTAGTAATGATGAACATGCTAGTAGTCTTTATAGTCGAGATGAGTCGAATGACAATGCTATGAAGGAGATTGAGCGTCTAACTAAAGAACTAAACACTCTTAAGTTAGCTCATGAAACAACTCAAGAAGATCATAGAGAGCTCCTAAGATCTCATGAGAAGCTACGCTCGAGAAGCTCAATCTAGAGCAAGAGCATGAGTTTCTAAAAGCTATCAATGACGATCTTCAAAGAAGAGTTCTTCATATCTTGCCAAACGACTTCTCTTGTCTAATTTCTTGCCACCTATCAAAATTAAGCATGACAAGCATAAGAAAAATTCTTCATCTAGTAGTAACAATAATCATGTTAAATCAAATGTTGTTACTTCTAGTAATTCTCTTGATTCCACTAACAATGTTTCAAGCCAAGTTTCACTTGAGCAAGAAAATAGTCTATTGAAAGGGATTATAGAGAAAGGTGTCTACAAGAGTCTTGCGGAAGCAAGAGCTTTGAGGAAATTGTTCGCAAACAAGGAAGACACAGAAGAATCAAGGAATTGGTTTTGAGCGAAAGTTCAACGCCGAGGGTGTTGAATGGGAAGAAGGTCAATATCCCACTCCAAAGTTCGTCTCTCAAGAGGAGAAGTATGATCCTACTTCTTCCAATGAGGAACAAGCTCAAGATGACCTTCCACCACAAGACCACAAGCTAAAAGGCAAGGACAAGCTTCAAGAGGAGATTGATACATTCATTGAAGCACCCAAGGCCATGGTCAAGTGGGTTCCCAAGGCAACTTCAAGTTCTACTTCAACGAGCTCAACTACTACCCCAAGGATTCCCATCAAGATGATGTGGATTCCGAAGAAGAAGAACTAGAGAGTTCTTGAGGGTGACTCCGCCAATACACTTCACTCATATTCATTTTGGCAAGGACTTGTGCAATCAACCTCCACATCTTGCACTAGTTCATGGAGTCACAAACCCTCATGTTGGTAAGTCAAGGGACAAGGTAATCATTGCTTTCATGGACATCATCACTGTGTACTTCAATCTATGTCCATGGATACTCTTGTTTGTTCCTTGTGGGACTAACCCATGTAGGTATTGAAAGTGCCGGATCCAAAGGATTGCTCTCAACTCTTGATGATCTTCATCAACATTGAGCATCCACATCTTCAACATCTACATGAAGTCTTCAACGACAACCCAAGGTTAGTTTGACCCTTTAAAAGGGGTTCTCACATCAAGGGGGAGCTTTGCTCTAAAGAAATGAGCTAAAACATCTCCTAATGATGTGAACACATTAATGCTTTATGGAAAAGTGGTAACCCCACTTGTGCTTAAACGATGAGTATGACCTATGATCAAATGTTCTCATTTGACTCCTAAGTCAATATACTCATATATAGATGACCTAGTCATCGCCAAATTGTGTGCTGGTTGTTAGTGTTTTGTTTGTGCATGTTTGACACATATTTCATTTGCTATCTTATTGTGTGAGCATGTTGGATGCATGATTTTATCCATTCGAGGACATCCATTTGTTGCTTTGGTCTTTATGGTTTTCTTTCTTTTTGACCAAATGGATGGACAAGAATGCCTAAGTTTTTCCCTAGCTATCTATGCTTTCTTGTCTCAAACTCTATTCATGCTTATATCACAAACTTTGAACAAGACTTTTTGGACGAGACCGAGTGAGGAGCACTCGAGCCACCGATCCGTCAAAAGCCTAACTACCAAAACCTTCTAAGTACTTTCGGTCAAACTGATATATCAAATCGGACGACCGAAATCACTTGATTGATCTAGGTTTTCACCTCGGTGAAACCGAAGTTTCAATTTCGGCGTGACGAAGTGTGTAATCGCACGCAGCTTAACCATCTCGGTCCCACCGAAGTTTTCAAACTCGGTCCCACCGACACCGAAGAGTATATATACTCGAGGACGAGCGCGTTGATTACCTCTTCAAACGCTTCGCCCTCAAAACTCTTATTGCCGTCGCCTTGGTCTCGGATCGTCTCCGCCGTCGCTCAGCGCCCTCGCCATGGTCTCCATCGCCGTCAGCGGTCCTTCGCACCGCACCGTTGCCGCCGTGAGTGAAGCTCCACCGCATTGGGTGAGCTTCATCCCTCTCGTGTTCCAATCGCTGATTCTATGCACGATAGGCATTGCCATGATTCTTGCCAAGTTTGAGATTTCCCTATCCAGCTGTTTAGATCATAGGACAAATTTCGAGTGAAAATTTTAGGGTTAGGTTTCCGCCGAACACATCTCGGTGTGACCGATTCTGCATTTTCGATCGACCGATTTGGCCTCTGGCCATTGCACTGCACTTTTCGGTGAAACCGAGTTGTGCAAATCGGTAAGACCGAAGTGAAAATTTAGTGAAACCCTAACTGTCTCGGCTAGACCGAAACCCATTTCGGTCCAACCGAAAGTGGTGTATGTGGTCTGTTTAGACATTTCGGTTTCACCGAATTAATAGACTTCGGTCAGACCGACATGTATTCTGTGAAAACCTAAAACTAAAGTTTGAACTCATTCTTTTTGCAAAATCTTCTGCAGTTTGTGATAACTCTTCTATTCTGCCCATACCCACTCTATTCACAGGTTGTCAGACATGTCTGAAGGAAGTGACAGTCAGAACAGGTCTGAGATGCCAGTTGAGATTCCAGAGGCAGCTACAAGTCCAGAAGCAAGCAGTTTTTCAGATGATGGAGAGAGAAGCACTCCAAGTGGACTGCTGCTGCCACCACGAGGCCAGGAGGAAGAGAAACTCGATGAGGAAGATTCAGATTTCATTGTCAAGAGGAAATAACCTCTAAGCCTAAAAGGCAAGTGGTTGCAAAGAGCTATCAAGGAAAAGATTCAAAGAAAGGCACAACCAAGGTCAAGAAATCCTTTGTTGCGTGAAGCTCAAGATGGAAGAAACCTCCAAGAAGGTTAAGAAGACTTCCAAGAGGAAGAGGAAAGTTCATGAAGAGATGCTGCGATGATGATGATTACGATGAGGAAGCACCTCAGCCACCTCGAAGCGAAGTTGATGGGTGATGCCATCGAGCAGGAGCACCTCCTAAAACTAAGGCTTCAGCTCCGGCAAAAGGCAGCCCAAGCCAAACCAGCTGCTAAGCCCGAAAAGACTGTGAGAAATATTCCAGCTTCGAAAAGAAAAAGGACAATGTGCCACTGCGAGAATCGATGATGATGCTCATGTTACTGCTCAAGCTAAGACGAAACTGCCAGTTCATAATGAAGCTCATCCTCGAGCTGAAAACATGAAGGAGAGAAAGGACAAAGGACTCGAGCTATGGAGGCAAACAGATCCATATGCCAGCAGGAGAAGAACAGCAGCTGACCCAAGATTCCACACTAAAGAGCAACAAGACTTTTATGAGACAGTGCTCATGGACAAGAAGCCAATTGTTGCCGACACAAGATATGTTGATCGGAAATACATCGACGGTGAAAAGCACAGACTATTTCCCACATGTGCATGAGAGCTTCACCGCTTGTGGGATTGCAGATTTCGTTGGTCGAAGTTGACCGCTGGAACGATGAGATGATCATGCAATTCTATGCCACCGCACACTTCTATCCAGATGGCGGGATTGTATGGATGATGAAGGCGAGATTTCAGTCTGATTGAGGAATGGAGAGCATTGCTGAATGCACCTGTTTCAAGGAAGATGACATTGATGTGTATGGCATTCGAAGAAAAACCACGAGTCAATGAAGAACATGTATAATGAGGTTGATGAGAAGGACGTAGAGATTTGGAAGCTTGGATCAGTCTACTACCTTGGTGCAGGTCTCCCAACCACCAATACCATTCGAGGCAAACATTGATGCCTAAGTCGGGGACCACCGCATGATAAGAGGGTACTCTATCAACATGCTGCACATTCTAGACCGAAGACACCTTTTAAGGTGATGGACACGATAGTTGAGACTATCAAGAGGACAGCAAGTGACTGACCGAAGAGGTCGTGTGGGTTTGCTCCGCATATTCAGATGCTCATTAATGCCAAGTTTGGCACGGACACCTACATGTTGGATAGACCCCACTTGCCACCGCAGCCTGAACATGAGGACAACGAGATTGTGATGATCGAGAATGCTCCCACGTCGTGGAAGGACATGCTAAGTCTGAAGCTGCTAAACAAGCTAAAGCCGAGAAGGAAGCAGCAGAAAGCCCAAGAGTGTTGCGAACAACTTCTTGAAGCCACTCGAGAATTGAGCTACGCTGGCCAGCATAGTGCAATCTCGGAGAGCCTTGAGAGGATCGTTGAGGATAAGTTCCATGCTCGGGCGTCAAGCTAATCAAGTGCAGTCACCGTCAACAAGCTTGATGCGATATCGAGGAAGCTAAGAGGAGAAGGCGAGAACTTATGAAGGAGATGGAAGGTGACATGGTCCAGATGACTATGAGCAGCTGCTGCGGTGCCCACAAAGCCCAGATCAGCTGCTATTCGAAAGGTCGATCCTGGGCTACCACATCAGCACCTCCTACAGCTCCATCAGTTTCAAGCACCAGCTCCAGTATCCACTCCTCCAGCTCCACAGACTTCAGCAGAAGCTTTCGCAGATGCAGCCATCTCCACTCCATCGACGCAGACAGGAGCCGCCAGCAGAGTCCCGAGTGACGATTAGCTCTATACCTTTCGAACTTTTTGGTAACTTGTTGCCAAAGGGGGAGAAATTGTATAGATCATAGGGCTTCGAGAGAGAGTGCTCGTTTTGCTCTTTCGTTTGCGGTTTTCCTTGAGATACTTACTTTTGAGTTCTTTTGAGATACTCCGTGTGTTTGATACTACGCTTGCTCGTTTGCTCTATCTTGATGAGTGCTTGATCATACCGTGCTTAATGTGTGCTTGATGCTTATCATATTCCATTCATATCTTGTATGATCATTTACTCATGTCTTGGTGATCGGGTGCATGCTATTCGTTCTTATCATTTTGTGCGCTCCACCAAGATGTATGTGACATGGAAGAGTAACCCATGATCCTAATCGATTGTGCATTTGCATTCAAGCGCAAATCTTAAATAATGCACAAATTTAGGGGAGCTCTTGCTTATCACATACTTCTCAAAGCGACGAAGTTATTCATTGATTATATCATTTGTGAAGCTTTGATCTATATGTTGTCATCAATTACCAAAAGGGGAGATTGAAAGTGCAACTAATCCCGGGTGGTTTTGGTAATTAATAACAACATATATATCATTGAACTAATCATTTCTTGAGTATATTTCAGAAAGTTCATTGATATGGGAATGGCAATGACGATGATGTGGACCCTCAAAATGCTAAGGAAAACATTGGCAAAAGCTCAAGACTCCATTTTTGGTTTAGTGATCCAAGATCACATTGAGTCCATAGGAAAGCCAATACTATTAAAGGGATGAGGTTATGATGATGACCTGGTTGCTCTAAAGTGCTTAGTGATTTATCTCTCAAACAATCAGCAATCTTTCATTCCAACATAAACTCATAAGTAATCTCGGTCCCACCGATTCCAAACTCACCACACCGAGATGAACCACCTCACCATATAGCCAAAACCCTAGAATCTCGGATTTTCCGATTCCAAACTCGGTCATTCGAAATTGGTGTTGCCAAGCTTCAGAACCTTCGTACTCAAATCGGTGTCACCGAGATGAGAAAGTCGGTCCCACCGAGATTGGCAAACCCTAGACTTTGGAAGAATCGGTCTAACCGAGATTGTATTTTCGGTCCCACGAAAATCCCAACGTTCACAAGATTTGAACTTTCGGTCTCACCGAGTTGTCAACTTCGGTCCGACCGAGATTGGTCAAATGTGTGTAACAGTTGGATTTTGTGTGGAGGCTATAAATACCCTCCACCTCCTCTTCATTCGTGGAGAGAGCCATCGAAAGAACTACCACTCCTACCTTACATTTACGAGAAGAAAACTACCTACCCTTGTGTTGAGATCAAGTTGCTCCACTCCCACCATATGAAACTTGATTTCTAGTCTTTCCAAGTTGCTTTCCACTCAATCCCTTCCTCCACCACAGCCAAATCAGTGAGGAGAGTTGAGTGTTGGGGAGATTATCATTTGAAGCACAAGAGCAAGGAGTTCATCATCACCAACCCCATCTATTACCTTTTGGAGGTGGTGCCTCCTAGATTGGTTAGGTGTCGCTTGGGAGCCTCCGTCATGATGTGGAGTTGAACCAAGGAGTTTGTAAGGGCAAGGAGATCGCCTACTTCGTGAAGATCTACCCCGAGTAAGGCTAGTCCTCCGTGGGCGTAAGCCATGATGGCATAGACAAGGTTGCTTCTTCGTGGACCCTTCGTGGGTGGAGCCCTCCGTGGACTCAAGCAGCCGTTACCCTCCGTGGGTTGAAGTCTCCATCAACGTGGATTGACGATAGCACCACCTATCGGAACCACGAGAAAAAATTCTCCGTGTCTCCATTGCGTTTGCTCTTCTCCTCCTCTCATTTACTATACATGCAATTTACTTTCCGCTGCCACAACTCTAGAATTGCATGTGTAGGGTGTTACTTGACTTGGTTATCATTGTGAACCTGCTAAGAAACTACTCCAATCAAAAGGCAAAAATTTTAAGTTGTCAAGTAGTCTAATCACCCCCCCTCTAGACATACTTCCGATCCTACACCATGCATAATAATGGCTAAGTGTGTGTACAAAATAGGAACATATATATATTACACATCATTGGACCCATAATATACATTTCCTTAGTGCTGATGTTTTCGTTTTTGAGTCAGCTTCTTTCCCTTCTTGTTCGTCGAAGAATAATTGAGCCCCTCATTGTGACTTTGCCTTTTCCATGGAGTACGATTTTTCTTAGGTAATGTAGTATTGATTCTTCTTTTGACGTATACTTCATCATCATCGTCATCTTCCCTCATTGGGTTGCCGTACTGATCATAGTCTTCCTCGTTGGCGACTCCATCCATTCCAATGATGTTCCTTTTGCCTCTCCTCACGACAACACGGCTGGGATTGCGGGTCGAGTTATGAAGAAGCATTGTGTCACGTGCTTAGCGTGTACCCATGGCTCGTTTTTTGCGATAAGCGTTCACGGTAGCGCTCTTGGCGTCGGGTATAGTCATGGTAGTGAACATCCGGCTTTCTCTTCGACATTCTTAGCCCATCGACACGGAACATCGTCGTGTTGTGCAGTCCAGAGTAGTTAAGCTCCCGATCTCCTCGACCCTTCCATAAAATCGTTCGGTTGTGCGTTGTCGCTGCCGGTCATGCATTCCATCGTCACCCCGAGTTACGATCATCACTGTCCATATCTTTTGCCTCCATGTATAACGTGTATCCGTTGATATCATATGCCCGATAGGTTACGAGGTTGGGCGAGGGCCATGTGCTAAGGCGTATATGAGCAATCCGTCCTTAGAGCCCTCCTCCGGGATTAGCAATAATATGCTCTTTGAACCAATGCGGGAAAGTGGAGTTGTGCTCTCTAGTAACCGGCGTCCGTCCCGCATACCCCCCGTCACGATACTTCTTTGCGATAATTTCTTTGTGCGAGTGCCACGAAAGGATCTACCTCGTCTAGGTGTTGTAGCACTACCAAGTTTGCTCTGTCAAAGTCGCTGCGTCGATCTGAGTATGCCAAGTGCGGTTCCTGCGACCGTTCACGATGACCATCTCCTTGAGCCTCCCATCGTGCTTGTTGACGGGCAAACCAACACTAACACCAAAGCGGCTGGTCTGCGCCATATAGAATATTCTCACGAAAGAGATGCACTCTTGTGCCAAATAGCCCTGGCGATGCTTCCATCCGGACGGGACATATTACTGAACGAATCCTTTGATGATCCCATTCATCCTCTCAAGCGGCATCATGTTATGCAGGAATGACGGCCCCAGTCTATTATGTCATCCACAATATGGACACACAGATGCACCATCACGTCGAAGAACGCAGCGGAAGTACATCTCAAGCTCATTCAAGATCTGCGATCTCTTCCTGTAGCCTTTGGAGCTGCTTCACACTGATCGACTTTCGAGAGATGGCGTCGAAAAAGTTGCGAGACCAATAAGCATGTCACGGACGTGCTTGTCCATTATCCCTCTAAGGGCAACAGTAGTATCTGCGTCATCATCACATGACAGTCATGAGACTTCATCCCATTGAACCTTTTCTTGTCCGTGTCTAGATATCGCTTATCTTGCCACAATAACGGAACTAACTTTCACTCCGGTAAGGCACTTAAAGAATTGATTGATCTCAGCTGACTTAAGGTGAAGCAAGAGGGGGCAATAATCCTCTTTCTTTAATTTCTTGCCCTTCTTCTCCGTGCCTCTGTCTCCGTCTCTGTCTCGTCGACATTTTACGGGCAGCATGTGCAGATCTTCCTGATTTTCAAATCTTGCAAGTCTTTTCTTGCCTTGGCCCATCCTTGGTCTTATCCGCATGTTCATCGATGTTGCGAGCAAGCTCTCAAGGACATTCATACAGATATGCATTTGATCAAGGCAATGAGGTGTATCGAGTTTGTGCGAAGACTCAAGTCCCGAACACACCTCGTCTTCCATACCTTCAGCAGCGGCTCGGCGCCTTTCTCATCGTCTTTCGGTGCGGGACACTCATTCCAGTTTTTCAACAGCTCATCGATTTCGCATCGCTCCGCTTACGTGGAGGTCCTCGATGCTCAGCGTGACCATTGAATAGATCTCCACGGTTTCTCCACGGGTCGTCTGTTCAAGCCATCTTCGATGCCCCATGTACACGATTTTCCCAGACCGCCATCTTTCCTTGACGTTATCTGCTTTGAGACATTGTATCATCCATGCACCGCGGCATCCGCAATATCCATGGCACACCTGGCCTGCCACATATCCGTAATCGAGATAGTCCTCGCCTTTGTCGTCATCAGCCGCTGCTCTCATGTTGAAATACTCACCTTTTTGGCGTCCCATGTCTTGGCGGTGTTTTCCATAACGTGTCTAACTCCGCTTGAAGTAGCCCCGATACAAATTAATATTATTTCCTGGTTGTTTCGCCCTTGAATAAGCATGCTCATGGGAATGTACTTGATTTCATGCACAACCAGGGGAGGTTGTACATCCATACAAACACGGGCCATGTACTATGGTTGGTGTTCGTTGCCAAACGGATTCATGCCATCGGTACGCCGCCGAGCACGATGTTCCTTGCATCACATTCAAAATCTTGATAGAAGCTGTTCAACGCTCTCCACTGGCTTCCATCCTTCACGTGTCTCAGCTTTGGATCATCTCCATCGTCGGGCTTCTTCCTCTACTCATGCCAGCGCATTAGCTTTGCTTCCTTGGGATCTACAAAATACCTCTGGAGACGGGGAGTGATCGGTAAGTACCATACAACTTTCTGGGGACATTTCTTCCCGGCCTTCTTGTATCGAGAAGCATTGCACACCGGACAGCTTGTTTTTTCCGCGTGCTCCTACTAATAAATTATGCAATCATTGATGCATGCATCGTATCTAACGTGTGGCAGATCAAGAGGGCACACGATCTTCTTGGCCTCATCAACACTAGTAGGACATAGATTACCCGCGGGAAGAACATCCTTTAGGTACTTGAGATGCTCATCGAGGCTAGTGTCGGTCCATTTGTTTTAGCCTTCGTCTTGAGAGTTGGGCGTGAAACTCAATCGGGTCACCTCAGGATTGCAACCATCATACAATGGAGTGTTGGAGTCTACCACCAGTTGCTCCAGCTTAGCCTCCTCTCTAGAAGCAGCTCTCTCAGTACTCGTCTCCTTGCGAAGCTATGCTTGAACTTGAGGGTCCCGCACAATTGAACTTAGTACCGACGAACTCTGCTGCGTAGAGTCCATGTCGTTCTCTCCGCCGCCATGTCCGGCCCCTTATCCTCCACCATGTCCGGCCCCTTCTCCGCCGCCATGCCCGGCCTCTTCCCCGCCGCCATTATCGATCATCTCTTCGTCTTGCCCCGTGTCATCATTGCTTGCCCCGTCGGCATCCTCAACATCATCATCCTCATCTTCAATTATCCACCGAGTATAGCCATCCATGAAACCAGTCATGAGCAGGTGCGCTTCGACACGACCATCGTCATGGGGGTCGAGCCAAACTATTCCTTTGCATTTTCGACACGGACATAAAACCTCTGTCCGGTTATTTTCTTTCATGTATTGCACCGCCGACCGCAACCACCTGTCCACCATCGTTCCACTGACCATCGTCAACTTTGCACGGTAATAATAAAAAAATTGATTGTAAAAATGTATGCATGCATCAAAGTCATAAAAAAATTTGGCATGACCTTCCCTAAAAATAGGACATATATGGATCTAGAGTTTGCCCGGAATTCGCCGAAACGGAGATAAATCAACATTTCGGCAAAACATAGGCAACTCAAAAGCACAATTTGGCGGCATCAACTCATGCCACTCACACAATTTCCACAAACATATCACACACACATAAACACATTTCCATTTTGCAAAAGCATGAAATTTTCATCACCTCTATCTCGATGGCCGGAGATGATGTTGTAGGGAGATCAAAAGTGCACAAAGCTCTTCTTGACAAAGATAGATCTAGTTAGGGGGCAAATAGGTCAGTTAACTAAATCCTACATCTACCTAGCTACCTAATTTGGAAGGAGACAACTTCAACTAGTGGAGGGGGAAGGAAAAAGAGAAAGGAGATGCATTAATGGAGGTTGTGTAGTTATGTAGGAGTAATGAAGAGAGAGAAGGTGGATAGAGAAGAGAGAGAGTAATGGGGGAGAAGTATTGAGAAGAAGAAGAGTGAGAGTGGGAGCATGTGGTGGAGGGAAGAGAGGAGAGGGGAGGTAGGGGAAGGGAAAAAGGAAGGGGAGGGGGACGGGTTGGGGGTTGGTGGGGTTAGCGATGGCGCGGAGAAAAGCAGCTGCTGCTAAGTACTTAGCAGCAGCGCTTATGATAAGGCGCTCTCGCTAATCGGGACAAAAATTGTGGCAATTTGAAACTTACCAAGCAGCGATCTCGAGGAAAGCGCTCTCGCTACGTGTTAGCGATGGCGCTGTTATTCTTGACCGCCATCGCTACTTAGAGTTGGGTGAACACCGCCGGTCGATATTTGTAGTAGCGCTGCGTTTCTGTCGCGCCATCTTGTTAAATCTTTATCAGCAGCGAGTTTACGTGACACGCGCTACAACTACTTAGCAGCAGCGCTCTATTTTGAACCGCGCTGCTGCTAAGATTCTGTGTATAGGTTTTTCCCTAGTAGTGTATTGGTTCTTCTTCACTGCATTGTGTGTTGAGGTCATATTGTGTAGAAGTGCACCAAACTGACGCTTTACCCATTTGTGATTGCGATCAACCTTCTGATGAAGACTGAGGAGTAACTCACGGTCAGTCATCACCCTGGGTGCTGTGGCTTGAGGATTTTGCTTGGCTGAGCTATTTGCAGCAGAGTCATGTGTGGCAAAGTCATCATTGGTAGAGTAAGATGCAGCCTTGCGAAATTGACCATCCAATGGACGAATGCCTTCATCGATCACAACAGCTGCCTTGCCTTTATCATCAGCTGATGAAACTGTCCGTTTGAGGACTTCAATGGGAGGCAAGTAGCTACCGTGGTTCAGAGTGTCAGCTTTGTAATTCAGTGAAGATCTTGCCCTGATGAATCTCATAATCCAAGGCGCATAGGGCTTCAGCTCGAATGGTGACATAGCTGAAGGAAATATGCCCTAGAGGCAATAATAAAGTTATTATTTATTTCCTTATATCATGATAAATGTTTATTATTCATGCTAGAATTGTATTAACCGGAAACATAATACATGTGTGAATATATAGACAAACAGAGTGTCACTAGTATGCCTCTACTTGACTAGCTTGTTAATCAAAGATGGTTATGTTTCCTAACCAGGAACAAGGAGTTGTTATTTGATTAACAAGGTCACATCATTAGTTGAATGATTTGATTGACATGACCCATTCCGTTATCTTAGCACCCGATCGTTTAGTATGTTGCTATTGCTTCCTTCATGACTTATACATGTTCCTATGACTATGAGATTATGCAACTCCTGTTTACCGGAGGAACACTTTATGTGCTACCAAATGTCACAACGTAACTGGGTGATTATAAAGGTGCTCTACAGGTGTCTCCGAAGGTACTTGTTGAGTTGGCATATTTCGAGATTAGGATTTGTCACTCCGAATGTCGGAGAGGTATCTCTGGGCCCTCTCGGTAATGCACATCACTTAAGCCTTGCAAGCATTTCAACTAATGAGTTAGTTGCAAGATGATGTATTACGGAACGAGTAAAGAGACTTGCCGGTAACGAGATTGAACTAGGTATTGGATACCGACGATCGAATCTCGGGCAAGTAACATACCGATGACAAAGGGAACAACGTATGTTGTTGTGCGGTTTGACCGATAAAGATCTTCGTAGAATATGTAGGAACCAATATGGGCATCCAGGTCCCGCTATTGGTTATTGACCGGAAACGTGTCTCGGTCATGTCTACATTGTTCTCGAACCGTAGGGTCCGCACGCTTAAGGTTTCGATGACAGTTATATTATGAGTTCATGTATTTTAATGTACCGAAGGTTGTTCGGAGTCCCGGATGTGATCACGGACATGACGAGGAGTCTCGAAATGGTCGAGACATAAAGATTGATATATTGGACGGATATATTTGGACACCGGAAAGGTTCCGGATGAGATTGGGATTATACCGGAGTTCCGTGAGGTTACCGGAACCCCCCGGTAAGTATATGGGCCTTATTGGGCCTTAGTGGAAGGGAGGGAGAAGGAGCAAGGGAGGGGGCGCGCCCCCAAGGCCAATCCGAATTGGGAGGGGGGCCGGCCCCCCCTTTCCTTCACTCCTCCCCCATCTTCCTTCCCTCTCCTACTCCTAATAGGAAAGGGGGGCCAAACCTACTTGGAGTAGGTTTGCCCCCCCTAGGGCGCCTCCCCCCTTAGGCCGGCCTCCTCCTCCCTCCCTCCTTTATATACGGGGGTGGGGGCACCCCATAGACACACAAGTTGATCATTGAGATCGTTCCTTAGCCGTGTCGCGTGCCCCCTCCACGATATTACACCTCGGTCATATTGTAGCGGTGCTTAGGCGGCCCGTATGACAAGAGAACATCAAGATCGTCACCACGCCGTCGTCTTGACGAACTCCTCCCGCACCTCTGTTGGATCGGAGTTCAAAAGCGTCATCGAGCTGTCGTGTGTCAAGAACTCAGAGGTGCGAAGTAACGGTGCTTGGATCGGCTGGACCGGGAGGACGTCGACTACTTCCTCTACGTTCGCGCCAACGCTTCCGCTTGGTCTCACGAGGTTACGTAGACAACACTCTCCCCTCTCGTTGCTATATCATCACCATGATCTTGCGTGTGCGTAGGAAATTTTTTGAAATTACTACGTTCCTTAACAGTGGCATCCGAGCCTAGGTTGTCGCTTTATTGTATGAAATGCAAACGCCCTGTAATTGCTTTACTTTATCACTAAGCGGTAGCGATAGTCGTAGAAGCAATAGATGGCGTAAACGACAACGATGCTACGATGGAGATCAAGGTGTCGCGACGGTGACAATGGTGATCATGATGGTGCTTCGGAGATGGAGATCACAAGCACAAGATGATGATGGCCATATCATATCACTTATATTGATTGCATGTGATGTTTATCCTTTATGCATCTTATCTTGCTTTGATTGACGGTAGCATTTTAAGATGATCTCTCACTATAAATTATCAAGAAGTGTTCTCCCTGAGTATGCACCGTTGCCAAAGTTCGTCGTGCCCAGACACCACGTGATGATCGGGTGTGATAAGCACTACGTCCATCTACAACGGGTGCAAGCCAGTTTTGCACACGCAGAATACTCAGGTTAAACTTGACGAGCCTAGCATGTGCAGATATGGCCTCGAACACGGAGACCGAAAGGTCGAGCGTGAATCATATAGTAGATATGATCAACATAAGATGTTCACCATTGAAAACTACTCCATCTCACGTGATGATCGGTTATGGTTTAGTTGATTTGGGTCACGTGATCACTTAGATGACTAGAGAGATGTCTCTAAGTGGGAGTTCTTAAGTAATATGATTAATTGAACTTAAATTTATCATGAACTTAGTACCGATAGTATCTTGCTTGTCTATGTTGATTGTAGATAGATGGCCCGTCTGTTGTTCCGTTGAATTTTAATGCGTTCCTTGAGAAAGCTAAGTTGAAAGATGATGGTAGCAACTACGCGGATCGGGTCCGTAACGAGGATTATCCTCATTGCTGCACAGAAAAATTACGTCCTGGAAGCACCGCTGGGTGCCAGGCCTGCTGCTGATGCAACTGATGACGTTAAGAACGTCTGGCAGAGCAAAGCTGATGACTACTCGATAGTTCAATGTGCCATGCTTTACGGCTTAGAACCGGGACTTCAACGACGTTTTGAACGTCATGGAGCATATGAGATTTTCCAGGAGTTGAAGTTAATATTCCAGAAGAATGCCCGAATTGAGAGATACGAAGTCTCCAATAAGTTCTATAGCTGCAAGATGGAGGAGAATAGTTCTGTCAGTGAGCACATACTCAAGATGTCTGCGTATTGTAATCACTTGATTCAACTTGGAGTTACTCTTCCGAATGATAGCGTCATTGACAGAATTCTCCAATCACTTCCACCAAGCTACAAGAGCTTCGTGATGAACTATAATATGCAAGGGATGGATAAGACGATTCCCGAGCTCTTCGCAATGCTAAAGGCTGCGGAGGTAGAAATCAAGAAGGAGCATCAAGTGTTGATGGTCAACAAGACCACTAGTTTCAAGAAAAAGGGCAAAGGGAAGAAGAAGGGGAACTTCAAGAAGAACAACAAACAAGTTGCTGCTCAAGAGAAGAAACCCAAGTCTGGACCTAAGCCGGAAACTGAGTGCTTCTACTGCAAGTAGACTGGTCACTGGAAGCGGAACTGCCCCAAGTATTTGGCGGATAAGAAGGATGGCAAGGTGAACAAAGGTATATGTGATATACATGTTATTGATAAGTACCTTACTAGAGCTCGCAGAGCACTGGTATTTGATATCGGTTCATTGCTAATATTTGCAACTCAAACAGGACTACGGATTAGCTTAACACTGACAAAGGACGAGGTGACGATGCGCGTGGGAAATGGTTCCAAAGTCGATGTGATCGCGGTCGGCACGCTACATCTACCTTCGGGATTAGTATTAGACCTAAATAATTGTTATTTGGTGCCAGTGTTGAGCATGAACATTATATCTGGATCTTGTTTGATGCGAGACGGTTATTCATTTAAATCAAAGAATAATGGTTGTTCTATTTATATGAGTAATATATTTTATGGTCATGCACCCTTGAAGAGTGGTATATTTTTGATGAATCTCGATAGTAGTGATACACATATTCATAGTGTTGAAGCCAAAAGATGCAGAGTTGATAATGATAGTGCAACTTATTTGTGGCAATCGCCGTTTAGGTCATATCGGTGTAAAGCGCATGAAGAAACTCCATACTGATGGTCTTTTGGAACCACTTGATTATGAATCACTTGGTACTTGCGAACCGTGCCTCATGGGCAAGATGACCAAAACTCCGTTCTCCGGTACTATGGAGAGAGCAACATATTTGTTGGAAATCATACATACAGATGTATGTGGTCCGATGAATGTTGAGGCTCGTGGCGGATATCGTTATTTTCTCACCTTCACAGATGATTTAAGCAGATATGGGTATATCTACTTAATGAAGCATAAGTCTAAAACATTTGAAAAGTTCAAAGAATTTCAGAGTGAAGTTGAAAATCATCGTAACAAGAAAATAAAGTTTCTACGATCTGATCGTGGAATATTTGAGTTACGAGTTTGGTTTACACTTAAAACAATGTGGAATAGTTTCGCAACTCACGCCACCCGGAACACCACAGCGTAATGGTGTGTCCGAACGTCGTAATCGTACTTTACTTGATATGGTATGGTCTATGATGTCTCTTACAGATTTACCGCTATCGTTTTGGGGTTATGCTTTAGAGACGGCCACATTCACGTTAAATAGGGCAACATCGAAATCCGTTGAGACGACACCTTATGAACTATGGTTTGGCAAGAAACCAAAGTTGTTGTTTCTTAAATTTTGGGGCTGCGATGCTTATGTGAAAAAGCTTCAACCTGATAAGCTCGAACCCAAATCGGAGAAATGTGTCTTCATAGAATACCCGAAGAAGACAGTTGAGTACACCTTCTATCACAGATCCGAAGGCAAGACATTTGTTGCTAAGAATGGATCCTTTCTAGAGAAGGAGTTTCTCTCGAAAGAAGTGAGTGGGAGGAAAGTAGAACTTGATGAGGTAACTGTACCTACTCCCTTGTTGGAAAATAATACATCACAGAACGGTTTCGTGACATCAAAACCAACTAGTGAGGAAGTTGATGATGATGATCATAGAACTTCAGATCAAGTTATCTGAGAACCTCGTGGGTCGAACAGAGTAAGATCCGCACTGAGTGGTACGGTAATCCTATTCGGAAGTCATGCTACTAGATCATGATGAACCTACGAACTATGAAGAAGCGATGGTGAGCCCAGATTCGCAAAATGGCTTGAAGCCATGAAATCGAGATGGGATCCATGTATGAGAACAAAGTATGGACTTTGGTTGACTTGCCCGATGGTCGGCAAGCAATTGAGAATAAATGGATCTTCAAGAAGAAGACCGACGACGACGGTAATGTTATCGTCTACAAAGCTCGACTTGTTGCAAAAGGTTTTCGACAAGTTCAAGGGGTTGACTACGATGAGACCTTCTCACCCGTGGCGATGCTTAAGTCTGTCCGAATCATGTTAGCAATTGTCGATTTTATGATTATGAAATTTGGCAAATGGATGTAAAACTGCATTCTGAATGGATTTATGGAGGAAGAGTTGTATATGATGCAACCGAAGGTTTTATCGATCCAAAGGGGGCTAACAAAGTGTGCAAGCTCCAGCTATCCATTTATGGACTGGTGCAAGCCTCTCGGAGTTGGAATAAACGTTTTGATAGTGTGATCAAAGCATTTGGTTTTCTCTGAGACTTTTGGAGAAGCTTTGTATTTACAAGAAAGTGAGTGGGAGCTCAGAGCATTTCTAATATTATATGTGGATGACATATTATTGATTGGAAATGATATAGAATTCTGGATAGCATAAAGGGATACTTGAATAAAAGTTTTTCAATGAAAGACCTCGTGAAGCTGCTTACATATTGGGCATTAAGATCTATAGAGATAGATCAAGACGCTTAATTGGACTTTCACAAAGCACATACCTTGACAAAGTTTTGAAGAAGTTCAAAATGGATCAAGCAAAGAAAGGGTTCTTGCTCAGATTGCAAGGTGTGAAGTTGAGTAAGACTCAAAGCCCGACCACCGCAGAACATAGAGAGAAATGAAAAGTGTTCCTATGCTTCAGCCATAGGCTCTATCATGTATGCAATGCTGTGTACCAGACCTGATGTGTGCCTTGCTATAAGTCTAGCAAGGAGGTACCAAAGTAATCCAGAGTGGATCATCGGACAGCGTCAAGAACATCCTGAAATACCGAAAAGGACTAAGGATATGTTTCTCGATATGGAGGTGACAAAGAGCTCATCGTAAATGGTTACGTTGATGCAAGCTTTGACACTGATCCGGACGATTCTAAATCGCAAACCGGATACGTGTTTACATTAAACGGTGGAGCTGTCAGTTGGTGCAGTTCAAAGCAAAGCGTCGTGGCGGGATCTACGTGTGAAGCGGAATACATAGCTGCTTCGAAGAAGCCAATGAAGGAGTCTGGATGAAGGAGTTCATATCCGATCTAGGTGTCATACCTAGTGCATCGGGTCCAATGAAAATCTTTTGTGACAATATCGGGCGATTGCCTTAGCGAAGGAATCCAGATTTCACAAGAGAACCAAACACATCAAGAGACGCTTCAATTCCATCCGGATCTAGTCCGTGGGAGACATAGAGATTTGCAAGATACATACGGATCTGAATGTTGCGCACCGTTGACTAAGCCTCTTCCACGAGCAAAACATGATCAACACCAAGACTCCATGGGTGTTAGAATCATTACTATGTAATCTAGATTATTGACTCTAGTGCAAGTGGGAGACCAAGGAAATATGCCCTAGAGGCAATAATAAAGTTATTATTTATTTCCTTATATCATGATAAATGTTTATTATTCATGCTAGAATTGTATTAACCGCAACATAATACATGTGTGAATATATAGACAAACAGAGTGTCACTAGTATGCCTCTACTTGACTAGCTTGTTAATCAAAGATGGTTATGTTTCCTAACCATGAACAAGGAGTTGTTATTTGATTAACAAGGTCACATCATTAGTTGAATGATCTGATTGACATGACCCATTCCGTTAGCTTAGCACCGATCGCTTAGTATGTTGCTATTGCTTCCTTCATGACTTATACATGTTCCTATGACTATGAGATTATGCAACTCCGTTTACGGAGGAACACTTTGTGTGCTACCAAACATCACAACGAATCGGGTGATTATAAAGGTGCTCTACAGTGTCTTCAAGGTACTTGTTGAGTTGGCGATTTCGAGATTAGGATTTGTCACTCCGAATGTCGGAGAGGTATCTCTGGCCCTCTCGGTAATGCACATCACTTAAGCCTTGCAAGCATTTCAACTAATGAGTTAGTTGCGAGATGATGTATTACGGAACGAGTAAAGAGACTTGCCGGTAACGAGATTGAACTAGGTATTGGATACCGACGATCGAATCTCGGGCAAGTAACATACCGATGACAAAGGGAACAACGTATGTTGTTGTGCGGTTTGACCGATATAGATCTTCGTAGAATATGTAGGAACCAATATGGGCATCCAGGTCCCGCTATTGGTTATTGACCGGAAACGTGTCTCGGTCATGTCTACATTGTTCTCGAACCGTAGGGTCCGCATGCTTAAGGTTTCGATGATGTTATATTATGAGTTTATGTATTTTGATGTATCAAGGTTGTTCGGAGTCCCGGATGTGATCACGTACATGACGAGGAGTCTCGAAATGGTCGAGATATAAAGATTGATATATTGGACGGATATATTTGGACACCGGAAAGGTTCCGGATGAGATTGGGATTATACCGGAGTTCCGGGAGGTTACCGGAACCCCCCGGTAAGTATATGGGCCTTATTGGGCCTTCGTGGAAGGGAGGGAGAAGGAGCAAGGGAGGGGGCGCCCCCCCAAGCCCAATCCGAATTGGGAGGGGGGCCGGCCCCCCCTTTCCTTCTATCCTCCCCCCTCT
Source organism: Aegilops speltoides (assembly GCA_021437245.1). NCBI lineage: Eukaryota > Viridiplantae > Streptophyta > Magnoliopsida > Poales > Poaceae > Aegilops > Aegilops speltoides. The sequence goes on from CM038147.1 coordinate 564,801,742, forward strand.
TCCTTCCCTCTCCTACTCCTAATAGGAAAGGGGGACAAACCTACTTGGAGTATGTTTGCCCCCCCCTAGGGCGCGCCTCCCCCTTAGGCCGGCCTCCTCCTCCCTCCCTCCTTTATATACGGGGGTGGGGGGCACCCCATAGACACACAAGTTGATCATTGAGATCGTTCCTTAGCCGTGTGCGGTGCCCCCCTCCACGATATTACACCTCGGTCATATTGTAGCGGTGCTTAGGCGAAGCCTGCGACGATAGAACATCAAGATCGCCACCACGCCGTCGTCTTGACGGAACTCCTCCCGCACCTCTGCTGGATCGGAGTTCAAAAGCGCCATCGAGTTGTACGTGTGTCAAGAACTCGGAGGTGCCGGAGTAACGGTGCTTGGATCGGTTGGACCGGGAGGACGTACGACTACTTCCTCTATGTTGCGTCAACGCTTCCGCTTCGGTCTACGAGGGTACGTAGACAACACTCTCCCCTCTCATTGCTATATCATCATCATGATCTTGTGTGTGCGTAGGAAATTTTTTGAAATTACTACGTTCCTCAGCAATAGCAATATTGGCCAGAGTCCTCATGAAGAAATCATGGAAGTTGACGGGAACGGCATGAATGATGTTGAAAAGCATATTCTTCATGATGCCAACGACCTCTTCATCATTTGAGTCGTGGCCTTTGATAGGACTCATTGTCTTCGTCAGAATGCGATAGACAGTCCGAGGCACATAGAGTAATTCCTTGACGAGGAATTTGGTTCGTGGGGCCTGCCCAGGCTTCAAAGGCTTCATGAGCACTTGCATATAGTGATTTGTCAGTTCAGGGTCACTGTAGGTGCAACGTGCACTGTCATGGGGAGGATTGAGAGGAAGGACACGAAGCAATTCAGTTGCCGGTGCCTTGTAGTGAGTGTTTTCAGTCATCCAGTCCAACACCCATGAGTTGACATCTTCAGCGTCTCCAGTGATATGCAGTGTCGCGTAGAACTGAAGAATGAGTTCTTCATTCCAATCGCAAATGTCCGTGCAGAAATTTAGTAATCCTGCATCGTGAAGAACACTGAGGACTGGCTCGAAGCATGGCAGAGATTCCATGTCCACATGAGGAATATGTGCATGATCGAAGATTTTGTCTTTGTCAAACAGCACAGAGGAATAGAAGTTGGCTTGACTAGCAGTCCAGAAACGTCTCTTCCTTATGCGAGCAGAGTCATAGGGGTTGTAGTTAGTGAAGAATACATGCTCGGCAAAGAAGTCTTTAGCCTTGAACTTATGTTTGCTTGAGAACGGATTCTTTGGCTTTGGCAGAGGGGTGTCAGTGAGTTGCATCACCACCTCTGGAATCGCGAGCTCAGGTTCTTCAGGCTGAGGAATTTCTGGTTCCTCTTCTTGTGCAACCTGAGGATCAGCAGACAGAGTTCTTCAAAGACTAGTGGCTGGAATTTCTTCATGCATAGAGGGAGTGGGATGAGTTTCTTCAGAGCCCATTTGAACTGTTGTTGCAGGGGACTGAGGAATCTATTGGATAGGTGTGAAGAGAGGAGTATTGGGATGCTGACTTTCCCAAAAAGTCATCATTCATCAATGGTGTGGTGCATCCTATATCCACATCTTCATCTTCAATTTCCTTAACACCAGCCTCTTTAGCTGTGAACTGAGGCATAGGTGAGGAAATGACTGGCGTTGAAGGGATTGCGTCCACTTCAATTTCTTCATCAAGCTGCTCTGACGAAGCAGCAGAATGATTTTCTTCATCAGATCCGCTTGGGATCTCATAGTCTTCTCCAAAAGGAACAAGGTCCTTTGATGGCATGGAGGAAATCGGAACAGCATCAATTGGATTTTCGAGTGAGCTGGTCATTGGCTTCATCTTGTTCGCAGCCGAAGAATTTGACGCAGCTGATGCCTTCCGTTTCTTCACTGCAGCTCGCTCTGCAGCCTTGGTCTTCTTCACATCAGAGGCAGATGGAAGAATTGGAGTTGGTGTAGGCGCGGGAGGAGCTGAGGAATCTGATTGATTTTCTTCAGGCGCAACTGATGCAGTTGCCCTGATCTCTTCAGTTTCTTTAGGCGCACCACTAGTGGATGCCCTGGAAATTTCTTCAGCGGCTGGAATGGAGTCATCAGCCCTAGAATTGCATTTTCTTCCGTAGGCTGAAAATCATCAGCGGTGCTGGCATGTTCTTCAGCAGGCTGAGCAGAGTCTGCAGCCTGAGGGTTTTCTCGTTGCGTTGGGGCTGCAACCTTTGTGAATTTCTTCGTCAGGTTGACGAATCTCACTTTAGCTCCTTGCCAATCAGCATAGTAGGCATCAAAGTCTTTGCTGAGGGCTTGAATTTCAGATTGAGCCTGGAGAAGTTCCTCAGGTGTCATTCTGACAACATTTTTCTTCAGGAGCTTCTCCTTTACGATTGCGCTTTCTTGATCTCTCTTGCCTTTTCAAACTTCCATTTCTCTTGAGTGATGAAATGGGTCAGCATGTGACTTTGACCAGGAGTCAGATGAAAATCAGGCATTGGGGTGTTTGGATCCTTGTGCCAGAGATCAATGTAATCGAGGATTTTCCTCGGATCCAAAAGCAGTGGCACAAATGTGCCTTTGGCTCTAGCGGCCTTCACCTGTCTGTCTCTGATGATTTCTGCAAGTTCACCATCAGAAGCTTCATCATCAGAAGGCACATGGAATGCGACCTGTTTCTTCTTTGGACTTGGCCGAGGACCGCGTCCAGCTGTTGCTTTGGTCTTCAACAGTGTGGGGCCTGATGAGGAAATTGGTGCAGCTGAGGAACTTGCTGAAACACCAGAGGCAATCGAGAAACCCGCAGTCCTTTGACATGTAGCCAGATGCACAGGAGCTGAGGACTTTGAAGGAGCTGCTGAGGACTTTGGTGGAGCAGTAGTAGTGTGAGGAATTTGCCGTGAGGGCATTGCTGAGGAACTTGGCCGTGAGGGCGCTGTTGGTGAAGCACTTGGCTTACGAGCAAGCTTCTTTGGCATGGATTTCCTCGGTTTGACCGAGGCCTCAGTAGCAGTAGCAGTGGCAGAATCCTCATTGAATTTCTTCACTGCCTCCTTGGCTTGTCTTGCCAATTTAGCTTGGCGCTTAGCCCATTCTTTAGGAAAGTCCTCACCATGTTTGAGGCTTGTGGGGTCAGCCACTTGGCCAGGTGCCAATGGAGCTCTCGGGCATGGAGGGTTGAGGGCGAATTTCCTCATGTACTTTGGAGTGACGTATCTGTATTCCCTCCATTCTCTTGCCCATATCCGTTCAATCCTCTGTATGCGCACCTTGCACTGATTTTTGTTTTCTTTGCCAAATTTTGCTTCATCAGGTGTGCAATAGTCAGCATAAATTTCCTCAGGGATTTCAAATGCAGTCATAACCTTAGGTTTCTTTCCTCCTTTCTGCGGCTTCTTACCGTCTGCCATATTCTTCAGTTGAGGAATTTGAACAATCGAATTTTCTGAAGAAGTATGCAGTTTCTCTTTGAGGAACGCTGCAAATGAGTTAAGTTGATGAGAACCTAGTGATTCAGCAGCAGACATGAGTACCTGTGAATAGAGTATAGGTGCGAGGAATTTGGAGAGGTCATATGCGTTCTCAGAAGGTTTTTCGAAAAGAACAAGTTTTGAGGAATTTGACCAGATGAACCTTGAGGAATTTCACTAAGCATTCTTGTCTTAGGTTCCAGAGTTGTACAGATCGAATATCCACACAATTAGGGAATCTTGAAGAAAATGATTGCTTAGAGAAACAGTTTAAGATCATATGATGTGTGAGGTGTTCATATGTGTGAAGATTTGAATAATAAACACCTTTGAAGATTTTTAGGAAAGTTTGAGAATCAAAGTGAGTACTAAAAGTAACTTTTAATTACCCGAAGTGAAGAACACGACGAACTGAGAAGAACAGATGTGAAGTTCGTCAGGTTAGATCTCCCACGCCCTAACTTGGCAGAGGAAGACAGCTACGGCGGCGGCGGAGTGAAGATTTTCGCGGTCGGCGTGAGTACGACGGCGACGAGGTCGAGGCAACAAAGCTCTTCCTCACCGGCGACGATGGAGTAGCGGCGGCGCTAGGGTTTGAGGAGCTCGAGTGAGAGAGTAGCGATCGAGCGGAGTAAATGAAGTGAGGAAGGGGAGAGGGGTATTTATAGACACGGTAAAAACTGTTCGCCCGAAGATTTGGGACGAACGTGCCCCTGCCCTTTCTCCTTCTCGCGACATGTGTCACCCACGTACTGTGTAGTTGAGATCGTGTACGATCGTGCGTGAATAGAATAATGCATTGTGGGATGCGGAACGATTTGAGCGGCAAAACCGAAAATTTGGATAAGATTTGTTTTAAAGTTTCGTTCGCAATTTCTTCAGCTGACAAGGACACAGTGAAGATTTTGAACGAGTTTCAAATAGAACGCACATGAAGAATTTGTGAATAGATTGGGTTGAGTATAGCATAGAGTGGGAAGGGTCCGATCACATTCACTTAGCAGAAAAAGCAACATGAAGATTTAGCCATAAGTGAATGTTGTAGAGGACATAAACTCATATATGTATATATAGCCAATGAAGAAAAACGACGGAAACAGTGAAGATTTTGCAAAGTTGAAGAATTTGAAAAACTGAAGAATTTAAAAAAATTGAGGAAAAACTCAAATTGAAGATTTTCAACTTTTGTGGTGGCGTGACCCACCATATAAGAATGATGATTTCAGACACCGCGTACAATTGTCGTAGGGTTCTGAGAATCAAATTCTTCATTAATTTCTTCACACTTAGAGTGTTATTCTTCATTGATTGAAGAAAAACGTTTCTTCATGTGTTGCACATCTAAGTCATCAATTTTGCATAAGTGTCAGAGTGTGTGTCCTTTTCAAAGAACATTCGAAGATTCTAAGATATTTAGCTCACACCGCAACTTGCTAAATCTCTTCTCGTCCAAGGGCTTAGTGAAGATATCAGCTAGTTGTTCTTCAGTCTTCACATGCTCGATAGAGATGTCGCCCTTCAACACATGATCACGAAGAAAATGATGACGAATCTGAATCTGCTTTGTCTTCGAGTGCTGAACTGGGTTGTGAGCAATCTTGATGGCACTCTCATTGTCGCAGAGGAGAGGCACATTCTTCACGTTGATGCCATAGTCCTTGAGTGTTTGCTTCATCCAAAGCAGTTGAGCACAGCAAGAGCCGGCAGCAATGTATTCAGCTTCCGCAGTAGACAGTGATATGCAGTTCTGTTTCTTTGAGGACCAACAGACCAAAGATCGTCCGAGGAAATGACAAGTGCCAGATGTTGACTTGCGGTCCACACGATCACCAAAGATAGTCAGTCGAAATATCCAATGAGATCAAAAGCGAGCCCTTGGGGTACCATAATCCTAGTGTTGGTGTGTGAGCTAGATATCGAAGAATATGCTTCACAGCCTTATGGTGTGATTCCTTCGGTGCAGCTTGAAATCGGGCACACATGCAAACACTAAGCATTATATCTGGCCTAGATGCACATAAGTACAATAAAGAACCAATCATGGAGCGGTATACCTTGTGATCGAAGTCAATACCATTTTCATCAGTGCATAGATGGCCATTTGTGGGCATAGGAATTTTGACGCCTTTGCAATCTTGCATGCCGAATTTCCTCAATACATCTTTGAGGTATTTCTCCTGAGATATGAATATACCATTCGCTGTTGATTTAATTTGAAGACCTAAGAAGAATTTCAACTCTCCCATCATAGACATTTGATATTCTTCACTCATCATATAGGCAAATTCATCACTATAACGTTGGTCAAGACAGCCAAAGATAATATCATCAACGATATTTGGCACACAAACAGTTCACCATCATAAGGTTTAGTAAAGAGAGTAGGGTCGAGTGAACTGGTGTGAAGCCATTCTTCACGAAGAATTCCTTCAATGTATCATACCACGCCGAGGGGCTTGCTTGAGGCCATAGAGGGCCTTATTAAGTCTCAAGACTTTGTCGATTCTTTGGATCTTCAAAACACGGGGGTTGAGCAACATATACTTCTTCCTCAAGCTTACCATTGAGGAATGCACTTTTCACATCCATTTGAGATAAGATGATATCATGATGGTTAGCATAAGCAAGTAATATCTGAATAGCCTCAAGTCTAGCAACAGGTGCAAAAGTTTCATCGAAATCAATTCCTTCAACCTGTGTGTAGCCTTGAGCTACTAGTCGTGCCTTATTCCTCACCACAAGGCCATTTTCATCTTGCTTGTTGCGGTAGATCCACTTTGTGCCAATGATATTATGCTTGCGAGGATCTGGACGTTTGGCCAGTTCCCAGACATTGTTGAGCTCGAACTGATGTAGTTCTTCTTGCATAGCCTGAACCCACTCCGGCTCCAAAAATGCTTCATCTACCTTAGTGGGTTCTGTGATAGAGACAAAAGCATAGTGCCCACAAAAGTTAGATAAATGTGAAGCTTTTGAGCGTGTAAGAGGACCTGGTGCTCTAATGTCATCGATGATCTTCTCCACTTGCACTTCTTTTGCAACACGAGGATGAGCTGGTTGTCGCTGAGGAGTTTGATCAGCATTTTCTTCAGCACCATTTTCCTCAGCATTTTCTTCAGGTGCATCAGCTCGACGTTCTTCATGAACTGGAATGAATTCTTCAGCAGATTCTTGAAGAGGAATGATATCCTCGCTTGCCTTGAACTTGATAGAATCCTCGGTGCTGGTTCATCTAACACGTAGGTAGGTGCTCTCTTTGCGAGCCATTAGTTTCATCGAACCGCACATCTACAAAGTCAACAATCTTGTGAAGAACAATGTTGAAGACTCAGAGGTGTGCGAGTCCTTTCCGTAACCAAGCATAAAACCTTCATGTGCTTTCGTGCAAATTTAGAATTGTGGTGAGGATCTCAAATCCAACATTTAGCAATCAAGACTTTGAAATAACTCACATTGGGTTTCTTGTCGTTGAGGAGTTCATAGGCCGTCTTCTTGAAGAATTTGTGAAGATATACTCTGTTGATGATGTGGCACGCAGATCAATTGCATCAATCCGTAAACGATGAGGCGTTTTGTATTCATCAAGCATAGTGCGAGCCATCTCAACAAGAGTTCTGTTCTTGCGCCCACGACGCCATTTTGCCGAGGAGTATAGGGAGCGAGATAACTCATGAGTAATACCAAGTTCATCAAGATAGTCATCAAGACCGAATTCTTGAACGCAGTTCCATTGTCACTTCGATGTGCTTGATCTTCACACCAAAGTTGGTTGAAGCTCTCGAGGAAAACGCTTGAAGACTTCCTGCACTTCATGTTTGTAAGTAACAATGTGTACCCATGTATATCGAGAGTAATCATCAACAATGACAAAACCATATAGAGATGCATCATTAGTGACCGCTAAGTAATGATTAGGTCCAAGAGGTCCATGTGAAGCAATTGAATGGACGAGTAGTGGTCATGATAGTCTTCACTGGATGCTTGGCCTTGGTCATTTTTCCAGCTTCACAGTTCTCCGCATAAGTGATCCTTGAGGAATTTGACATTCTCAATGCCAATGACATGCTTCTTCTTTGCAAGCGTGTGCAAATTCCTCATGCCTGCGTGACCAAGTCGTCGATGCCATAGCCAGCCTTCTGAAGCTTTTGCAAGTAGACACACGGCTGGTTGTGGTCTTGTAGAGAAATCAACAATATACAAATCTCCTCTCCTAAAGCCTTCGAAGACTTTGGAATTGTCAGCTTCCATAATCACAACATAGCGATACTTGCCAAAGACAACAACCATATCAAGATCACAAAGCATTGACTGACATGAGGTTGTATCCTAAGGACTCAACAAGCATGACTTTGTCCATGTGTTTATCCTTAGAGATTGCAACCTTACCAAGACCCAATACCGACTTTTGCCTTTGTCAAGAAGATGATATGCTTCAGATGTGACGGTGATAAGGAGCATCCATCAATAGATTCTTGTCACCAATATGTGATTCGTGCATCCACTATCGAGGACCCACTCAAGAGCTTTGGGTTGATCATCCTGCAGATGAATTAGTGTAGCTTACAATCTCATATGCTTCATTTGTGAAGAATATGATATCAAGTTCATCGATGAATTTCATCAATCAAGAAATGATATAGCAAGATGAGGACATGTGAAATGAAGGTTCATTTCATCATGATTCGCTGCGCCCTTCGAGCAATTTTGTTAGGTCCCCAAAGAAATTCTTGAGACGTTAAAGCACGCCCGAGACCTGACCCTGCAGAAGAGATTAGTTCTTTTCTTCACCACCCACATCTGAAGGGGTGGCAAAGAGTTCATCACTCTACGAGCACCATACGAGAATGGTGGCATAGAGACCAAACCATTTCGTTTCACATAAGAGGGGTTAGGGTAGGCATATGAATAAGCAGAGAAATTCTTCGAGGACTTATGAACATAATGGTTTGAAGAATAATGCACATATTCATAGCCCTTAGCTCTACCCTGCGAAACAGAGTTGTTAGCACGATGATAATCATATGAGGACTTTGATCCTTTTGAGGAATTTGATCCACGTGAGGAATTTGGTCCGTATGAGGACTTGGACCCATATGAAGAATTTGGTCCATATGAAGAATTTGATCTGGGGTTCCTGTTCCCCACAGGTGGTGTCATGAGGACATTCACCTGAAGACTTTCGAGGCACTTGTTGGGAACCCAGATTTTCTTCATAGGAGAACCATTCCTGCAGTTAGTGCCAACATATCTAGCAAATACTTCACCATTCTGATTTTTGAACAATTTATAGTTGGAGTCAAATGACTCATCAGAAGAATGAGGAGATTCACATGTAAAGCCAGATAAGTTAGATGGATCAACTGGAGGTCCCTTTGCAGCAACCCATGAGGTTTTTGGGTACTGCTCAGGCTTCCAATATGTTCCATCAGCATTGAGTTTCCTCTCCAAGGCAATACTCTCTTTCCTAGGGTTTCTGTTGAGGATCTGCTTTTTAAGCACATCACAAAGAGTCTGATGCCCTTTGAGGCTTTTGTACATGCCTGTCATGTACAATTCCTTCAGCCCTGCATCGTCAGTGATACTAGCAATGTCCTCAGATGAGGAATTAGTGATAGTAGAGGCAGGTGAAGAATTTGTAACAGTTGAAGCATTTGAACATTCAGGTGAAGAATTAGCTGATTCACGTTCAATGCACTTTAAGCATGGAGGATCAAATTGTTCCTGAGAAGCGCTGATTTGTTGAGCTAGTAATGAATCGCGCTCCTTCTGAAGATCTTCATAACTCACTCTTAGCTTCTCAAGATCTTGCTTTCTTTGAAGAAATTCATAAGAAAGTTTCTCATGATCAGATAAGAGAGTGTTATGATGACTTTGAAGGTTATCAAACCTAGACTGAAGTCTCTGAAGATTTTCAGTCAGGGCTTTAGTGCGATCCATTTCTTCACCCAACATATCATCACTTTTGTCTAGCATGTTTTGAACCTTTTCAAAAGCCCTTTGTTGTTTTACAGCAATCTTAGCAAGTTTAGAGTAGCTGGGCTTGAGATCCTCATCAGATTCATTTCCACTAGATTCAGAGGAGGTGTATTTGAGTACCTTTGCACCTTTCGCCATGAAGCAATAGGTGGGAGCGTAGTCATCATTATCTTCATCAGGCTTGTTGGTGGGGTCAATTTCTTCAGTGTTGAAGATGGACTTGCTAATGAAAGCAGTAGCGAAGGCCAGACTCGCCACACCAGATTCGGATTCTTCAGACGCCTCCTCTTCCTCATGTTCCTCATATTCAGCTTCAGAGTCCATTTCCTTGCCAATGAATGTCCGAGCCTTCTTGGAGCTGCTCTTCTTGTGAGATGAAGACTTCGAGGATTTTGATGACGAAGATTTTAACGATTTCTTCTTCTTCTTTGCATCATCAGAACTGTAATCCTTGTATTTCTTCTTCTTCAATTCCTTTTCCCACTGAGGACAATCTTGAATATAGTGACCAGGTTTCTTGCATTTGTGGCATAGCCTTCTCTTATAGTCACTTGATGAGGAATCACTGCTTCTTGAGGATTTTCCAAAGCGACCACGTCTTGAGAACTTCTGGAATTTCTTCACGAGCAGTGCTAGCTCTGGCTCAATTCTTCAGGATCACCAAGGCTACTACCGTAATCCTCACATTCGGACTCAGACACAACCTTGGCCTTCAGGGCACGTGGTTTGCCATAGCTCGAACCATAGAGATCTCTCTTTTCAGCAAGCTGGAACTCATGAGTATTTAGCCTTTCGAGGATATCGGCAGGATCAAGAGACTTGTAGTCAGCCCGTTCTTGTATCATCAGTCCCATAGTATCAAATGAGGAATCAAGCGATCTCAACAGTTTCTTCACCACCTCATGGTCAGTGATGTCAGTGGCACCGAGGGCTTGAAGCTCATTTGAGATGTTAGTGAGGCGATCAAAGGTTTGTTGGACATTTTCATTGTCGAGTCTTTTGAAGCGGTTGAAGAGATTCCGAAGAACATCAACTCGAGAGTCACACTGAGTTGAGACTCCTTCATTCACTTTGGACAGCCTATCCCAGATAAGCTTAGCAGTTTCCAAAGCACTCACTCTTCCATACTGTCCTTTACTCAGATGGCCACATATGATATTCTTCGCTTGAGAATCGAGTTGCTTGAATCTCTTCACATTGGTAGCGTTCAGTGAGGGTGAGACAGAGGGAACACCATTTTCCACAACATACCAGAGATCGTTGTCAATTGCCTCAAGATGCATTCGCATCTTGTTTTTCCAGTAGGGGTAGTCCGTCCCATCAAAGGTAGGACACCCAGCCGAGAACTTGATCATACCTGCGGTCGACATAACTAAAACTCCAGGCGGTTAAACCAAAATCACACAGGGCAAGGGAGTACCTTGCTCTGATACCAATTGAAAGTGCGTTATATCGACTAGAGGGGGGTGAATAGGCGATTTTTATGAATTCTTCACTAAGGAATTTGCCGGTGAGGAAATTCCTTAGCGAAGAACTACTTGCAGCGGAATAAATACTCAGAAGTAAGCATAACAGAATACAAGCATGGTCATCATGATGAAATGAAGACTAGCACAGAGTACAGAAAGCGTAATCACAGGATAACACAAGATGAAGACAAACAGACTAAAGAAAATGAACTGAGGAAATTGAGAAGTCTTTAGTCAAAGTCTTCAAACACAGATATGAACAAACACTCAACACAGTAATGAGGAAATGAAAGGGTTGAGGAAATGGAACCAGTTAGGTTGGTGAAGACAATAATTTGGTAGACCAGTTCCAAGCTGCTGTCTCTCGCTTATGCGTCTGTTGGAGCGGCCGAGTATTTAAACTCGAGGACACACAGTCCGGACACCCGATCGAAAGAGCACGCAGCTCAGACACCCAGTCCTCACCGTATTCTCCTTGAACTAAGGTCACACAGACCTCGTCCAATCACTCGTGGTAAGTCTTCAGGCGACTTCCAAGCCTTCACAGACTCGGTCACTCGGCAATCCACAATTCCTCTTGGATGCTCTAGACCATGACGCCAAACCGTCTGGAAGAAGCACAGTCTTCAAAGGTAACAAGCGTCGGATCCACGCAGGATCAATTTCTTCAGTGATGCTCAATCACTTTGGGTTTGTAGGGGTTTGGTTTTGGGTTTTCCTCACTTGATGATTTTTGCTCAAAGTCCTCGGAGGATGGGTTGCTCTCAAATGACAAGTGTCAAGTTCTCTCGGAGCAGCCAACCAGCTAGTGGTTGTAGGGGGCGTCAATTTATAGCCTAGGGAGCAGCCCGACATGATAAGACATAAATGCCCTTCAATGATATGACCGTTAGGAGGATAGGATATTTTGGGACAGCTGGTGCGCAGCACAGCAACGGTCGGAAATTTGACTCTCAAATTCCTCAGGGCTATCATGTTCCTCACTGTGTAGGCAATTCGCACTAGCGAATTCCTAACTCCTCGATCGAATAAATTCATCGGCGACGGAAGAACTTCGTCTCATCCACTGAAGAAATTGACTGAACTGTATGAGATTTCCAAAGGCTTCACTCGAAGGGATTGGTAGGTGTAGGATTTTGAGTTGAGCATCACATGGAAATTTTTCCTTAGTATTTCCTTGACCCCCTTTAATAGTACGGTGTTTCCTATGACTCAAGAAAGAGAAAATGAAACTACGAAAACACAAGTCTTCACGCTTCATGTTCCACAATTGAATACCAAGTCTTCAAGGTCACACCAATTTCTTCACTTTCAAAGTCTTCAGAAAGTCTTCAGAATATCAAAGTCTTCAGTCGAAGAACTTCATTTTTAGGGGTCGACTTTCTCTGTAAATATCAAACTCCTCATAGACTTATAGACCTGTGTACACTCACAAACGCATTAGTCCCTTAACCTATAAGTCTTCAATACACCAAAATCACTAAGGGGCACTAGATGCACTTACACGATGACGCCTGTTTGGGGAGAAGTGATGACGATGACGCTTGTGTGCTAGCTTGACGAGGCACTCTTGTAAAGGTGTGCGTGGGATATCTTGGTGTGCCGCTCAGTGGTTTGTGACGGTTTTCGCCCGGTTTTCCGTTGATTAACTGGCAATTCTCTTCTGCTTAATTAATGGATGAGGCAAATCTTTTGCCTCCGTTTCGAAAAAAAAATTTACATGAAAATAATTAGAAGTGGTCTAACTCAAAAACAAAGTAACTAGAAGTTGTCTGTGTGTTTTGCAAAGGCCATTCTTCATTCGCGGGGCTATATTTTATGGTATGTGTGGCTATCTTAATTATGTTTCAAGCATTGTTTGAATTAACCAGGTGAAATTCATGCAAATACGACAAACTTTTTAATAAACCGGATGAAATTCATTACATTTTGAACGTTTTTTAACTAAAAACTATACCAGACTAAGGTAAAACTAGTCTACGGCCGGCGCCGGCGGATATCCATTTCCACAACATGGATACCCTTGACTAGTCTACGGCTGGCCGCGGCGGATCTCCACTGTCTTCCCCATGTCCGACAGTCTGCTCATCGGACTGCGTTGAGCCCCGAAGGAATATACATGCTTCAGCGCAAAGGGCGGCTCGCTTCCCCATGTTCAGCAGCGCCGCTCATCGGAGTAGCACCGCCGGGTTGTGCTTCAGCCGGAGGGGAAGGGTGCCCTCCGCTTCCATGAAGCACTGATCAGGGTTGGTCTTTGGGGCGGGGGATGACGGTGGCCTGCAATCGGGCAAGACACCGGTTGTGTACGCCGGCGTCGCCTCAACAATGGCCTTCATGGGACCCAAGCGGTGGCGGCCTCACATGTTTCTAATTCTCCTCGATGATGACGGCTGGCGCGGACCTGCTGGCCACCGTTCCGTCGATCCCCGTGAAGCTGGCTTCTTTCTCCGCCAACAGGGTGTGGTTACGCATTCGTTGACAGCGGATGGCGCGGTCGCAGGCACGGGAGGAGCGGTACGACACTGCGTCGTCCACGGCAACCACAATGCATGTGTCATCGTGCTCCCACCATGCCGCCCTAGAGCAACTCGCCGCTCCTCGGCGAGCTGCCTTAGAGCTTCAACGGTGGTGGAGTAGAGAGTTGTCTGGCTCGTATTCGGCGGGCTCGATGGTCCACCCAGTTAGGCTTTATGCCGGAGAACTCCTCTTCCTGCTCATCTGATGCCATGGAGATTGTGGAGAAAATTGTGTAGGAGGAGATGGGAGCGGAGTGTGGTGTGGTGCGATTTTTTCCCAGCGTCTGGCACCATTTAAATAGAGGGCAGATGGTCGGAGCCAACCGGCGTTGTGTTTAATGATGGGCGGCTCGCGAACGGACTTGTGGCCGGAGTACGTTTCTCGGCACACACGGGGGTTTAATGGAGGAAGGCGGATAGTCTGTGGCCTTTTGAATGCGGCGAGGAGGCGTGTTCAACCGGGAGTGCAGCGGGCGGCGCTTTCTCGGCCTTCGAGCCGCTTCAATGACGGCAGTGAGAGGTTACGTCCATCCTGCACCGCTGTCAATGCGGAGCAGCAGCTCTCCAGCAGCATGAATGCGGGTAGCTGGCCCCGGGCGAGAACGCGCGCGGGTGTGGGTGGGTGTTTCGGGTGGGCCAAGGTGGTCAGACGTGGGCGTGGTAGCGGCCCGGACACCCGCAAAGCCCCTTGCCCACTTTGTCTCTTGTTTGCGGGAAAAAGTGCATGTAGACAGCCCGGCGGACCGATACATGCCCGTGTTGGATGGCACAACACGTCCAGATCACACGATCCGGACATAAAACGGGCGGTTTGAGGGTCCACGTTGGAGATGCCCCTAGGGGCGAAAACAGATAAGGGTGCTCTTACCGGTTTCGTTTTCGTATTGTCAAAAGAAATACGAACGCGAATATGAATATTCTTGAATACGAATACTGATCAAATATTACTCGTATGCGGATACATATCAATGTTTACTAGATTCGGAGCGGATACGAATAATAGTGACATATTAGTTAAAGGACATAAGAGAATAACCAGATCACACAAAATAATCAACATGCAAACATATAATAAATCAATCATATAAACAAGTTTATGAATAAATACTACAGCAATGCATAGTAATTACTAAGTTTAATTATACAAAAAATTGGACAACTTATTAGGCTTTTATGTTGGATATTTGGCACATTTGGCATGTTGGATATATATGGATGGAGGGAGTATGATTTATTCTTCTTAAACTATTTTGATAGTGATTTAGCTTGGACAACTTGGTATTGTGTGCCCAACTAATACAGTGGTTGATATTAATGAGGTTGTCTACAAGTGTGTTCATGGTTGTTCCAGAGCATTTCTCAGTTGTGATACTATATGAAAGGGTACTGATTATGTTCACAATGTTGATCTGTCATTTCGTCCATGGTGTTTCTGCATTTTATAGTCATTGATAATTTTCCATGGAATGAAATTAGTTTGAAGATTGGTTTGCCTGTCATACTTTTGACAAATATGAAAGGATCATTGAGACTCTGCAATTATACATGTCTACTGATCACTAGGCTTGGCGAGAGGGTATTCGGTGGGGAGATGAGATTATTACTGGGACTAATAAAGGTAGATCTGGTTGTATTACCTGAATCTTTCTAAATGCGCCGAGTACTAAATGGCTATTCACATAGGGCCGCTGCCAATTTCCTGTCCATTTGTGTTGTAGTATGACGATCAACAAAAGTTAGCGGCAAAGACTAATGAAAATCTACGTTTATGCCAATTTTCTCTTTCGAACAATTATATGTAGCAGTTTCATGATCACTGAGTTTCGACCAATGTGACAAAGGACATCCTGTACAAGACGGATATCAGTTTGCTGTGGTTCTCTTCTCTGTCAGGTGATCTACTTGGTGTTCCCCATGGCCTATATGTATTTTTTCGCCTTCTCTGTAATGTGTTTTTCTCTTGTTGTGTCCGGTTGGTTAACTGCTTTCTTTACCATTGCAGGAGAGAAAAATGTGAAGGCATTGTGAATTTAATGACTCCGCTGTGCTTTTGTTTTAGAACTTTGTGGTTGCTTGAAGTTTGTAGCTTGCTTCTGCACCGCTAAGCCAATTCAGGCAACAACGGGTTCAGGTTAGGGGCGGTGCATAATGCCACGCTTCTGCACATGGATCCTATGAAATGTCAACCTTTGGATCGCCCCTGTTTTTCTGAAAGAAAAGAAGAAGAAAAGTGCGGAGGATGATTTGTCATTTTCTGAAGAAAAATACAGAAAGTGGAGAGGAAGATTTTTCATTTTTCTCAGTATGTGACAATTGGCGCGAAAACTCCACTCGTGAGCCTTGACAAACTATAGGTGCGGATAGTCAAAAATTAAAGAGCTGGATGGATGTTTTTTATTGTTCGCAAGTCAAAAAAAGAGAGATATTTGACTGCTCGCTAATCCTTTTTTTTTTTTTTGCGGCAGACTGTTCGCTAATCCTTTGCAGCACCCTTTCACCCACGTACATGGTTGGATATACGCGCAGCCCACATGGCGACGGCAGATGATTCCACCAAATCTTCATCTTGCATTGTGAACTGACGAAATATTAAAATTGATTGAATTATTCTTATATGTGTATAAATCATGGTACTGGTACACTGCTACTACTACACCGCCACGATTTGCACGGCCGTAAACTGCTTTTACAGAGTCGATTCGATCTCTCTTAGAGAAGAAGAAAAAAAATTCAGAGAGACATATGCTACAGAAGCAGCAAAGGACTTGAGGTGATGGCGACGGCTCGGGAGGCAGGCGCGAGGGAGGCGATGGCGACGGCTCGGGAGGCCGCCGTTGTCGAAGTTGAGCGCGTAGCTGAGCGGGTCGTACCTGAACTCCTCCGCGGCCGCCACCCGCCGTCTCCACCTGGCCCTGCCGCCACTTTGCGGCCTCGGCCCGTCGCTGGCCGGCAAGCCGAAGCAGCCCTAGAGGGTGGTCCGCAGCTTGTGGCGCAGCGACGGCGGCGAGTAGGGCGAAGAGGACTCCACAGCGTCCATGGTGTTAAATTGTGATCCAAATTCTAGTATCGGATTGACTAGACGTAGTACAATCGGTGTGGGCGTTGCGTTGACGTCAACGCGTACGAGTACAACTCGTTTACTTGTCCTTCAAGGACTCTCATGTATTGCCCTCTTATATAACCCCATGTAGTCGCACCTCAGACGGTCTGTCGTCTCGTGCTTGTAATACTCTTCCATCATAGTGATTGCGCCTTCGTGCGTCCGTGGTTTTCTCCCGCAAGGATTTCCACGTAAAAATCTGTGTCTCTCTGTCTCGTTTATTTCTCGTTATTATCTAACAAGTGGTATACAGAGCGGAGGTTCAAGATTTGAGACGGGAGATTAGGGTTTGTGGCGTGTTCGCCGCGGCAGAAGATTGCCGAGACCGACAGGTTTCTTCTGCCGCTGATCCGTTTCCTACCCGAGCAGTCACCGAGACGGACACATACTTCGGCTGCCCCGCTGCCAGTCAAATCACCAAGTCGCCAGACCAAGCTTTTCCGCTGCAGCCGTTCTTGACCAAGTCGTCGAGAGATCCACCGAGTCGCTGCTGCTTCGTACAGTTTTTTCAAGCCGCCGAGTTGCCGCTGCTGATGCTCATTCAAATCCCGAGGCTGCTACGCTGCTGCTGTTTCACATCACGCCAAGCTGAACCGGATCGGTTTTAAGTAGTACTAGTGGCCGATCTAGTATATCACGTGAAGTCAAGTACAACAGTACATCTTGGATTTTTTACTACGTGCAGCTTATCTGATCTACTGGTACTACTTGACTACTAGATCAGATTTGTTTTTCATCTTCAAGTTCTACGTCCATTGCCCGAAGCTACCAGGTGCTACTGTTTCTTTGCTACGCATATTAAATTCTATCAAGAATTTTTCTACTCCGACTTGTACTACTTTGTGCACAGATTTGTTCAACTCATGGCATCCATGAAGTACGATCTTCCGCTGCTGGACCATGACACAAGGTTTACCCTATGGCAAGTTAAGATGCGGGTGTTGTTGGCACAGTCCGACTATGATGAAGCACTGGATAGTTTCGGGAAGAATAGAATTCAGGATTGGACTGATGAGGAGAAAAGAATTGATTGTAAGGCTTTGTCATAAATACAACTCCATTTGCATAATAATATTTTGCAGGAAGTTTTGAGCGAGAAAACTGCCGCCGCTCTATGGTTAAAGCTGGAAGGGATTTGCATGACTAAAGATCTCACCAGCAAGATGCATCTGAAGCAAAAATTATTCCTGCACAGGTTACCCGAGGGAGGTAATGTTTTGAATCATATTTCAGAATTTAAAGAGATCATATCTGATCTAGCTGCAATGGAGGTTAAGTATGAAGAGGAAGATACTGCTTTAATGTTACTTTGTTCACTGCCAAGTTCTTATACCAATTTTAGAGACACCATATTATACAGTCGTGATACTCTCACACTTAATGAAGTTTATGAAGCTTTGAACTCTAAGGAGAAGATGAAATTAATGGTGCCTCATGATGGTTCGAGTTCATCCCAAGCCGAGGGATTATCTGTTCGTGGCAGGACAAAGGAGAAGAACTCCAATAATGGAAACAGAGGCAAAAGTAAGAACGGCTACAGGGGCCGGTCGCAATCCAGAGACAAGAAATATTGCAGATATTGCAGAAGAGACGGGCATGACATCTCAGAGTGTTTCAAGTTGCAGAATAAGGAAAAGAGGAAAGGTAACAAACAAGGTGAAAATTCTGCTAACGTTGCTCGTGATGATAGTTTCGATGATGCTCTTGTCGTTATTGCTGGATGTGTTGAGACCAATGATGAGTGGGTACTTGACACCGCATGCACTTTTCATATGTGTCCACATAGAGATTGGTTTAATACTTTTGATTCCACTACTTCTGCTGGTTCCGTTTTGGGTTTTGATAATTCACCATGCAAGATTGAAGGCATAGGGTCTATTCGAATCAAGATGTTTGATGGCATAATCAGAACTTTGATAGATGTTCGGTATATTCCGAAGACGAAGAGAAATCTTATTTCTATGAGTGCCCTTGATGCAAAGGGATACAAGTATTCAGGTGGAGATAGTGTTTTGAAAGTCACCAAAGGTTCCCTTATTGTGATGAAAGGTGATTTGAGTTCGACCAATGGTCTTTATTACCTTCGAGGTTCTACTGTTTTAGGTAACGCTACTCCAGTTGTTTTAAAGAATTCTGATTGTGATGCTGCTAACCTTTGGCATATGCGTCTTGGACATATGGGTGAACTTGGTTTAGCAGAGTTAAATAAGAGAGGTCTTCTTGATGGATATGAACCTGGTAAATTGAAATTTTGTGAGCATTGTATCTTCGGCAAGCACAAGAGGGTGAAGTTCAACACTTCGACTCATACAACTGAAGGTATTCTTGATTATGTGCATTCTGATTTATGGGGACCATCTCGCAAGAAGTCACTAGGTGGTGCTAGTTACATGCTGACTATTATCGATGATTATTAGAGAAAAGTTTGGCCTTATTTCTTGAATCATAAATATGAAGCATTCTCAGCTTTTAAGGAGTGGAAGATTATGGTTGAAAGACAAACTGAAAGGAAGGTAAAAATACTTCGCACTGATAATGGTATGGAATTCTGTTCTAAGCAATTTAAGAATTATTGCAAGTCTGAAGGCATTGTCGACATTACACTGCTCATTATACTCCTCAACAAAACGGTGTTGCTGGCGTATGAACAGGACCATTATTTCCAGAGCCCGTTGCATGTTGTCCAATGCAGGTTTGCATAGGCGTTTTGGGCTGAGGCCGCTTCCATCGCTTGTTATCTCATTAATCGCTCACCATCTATTGCTCTTAATAAGAAAACTCCAATTGAGGTATTGTCTGGTTCACCTGCTGATTATTCACAGTTGAGAGTTTTTGGTTGCACTGCTTATGCTCATGTTGATAATGGAAAGTTGGAGCCTAGGGCTGTTAAGTGCATCTTTCTTGGTTATAAGTCTGGTGTTAAAGGTTTTAAATTGTGGAATCCTGAAACCCAGAAAGTTGTTATTGTTGGGGAACGTAGCAGAAATTCAAAATTTTCCTACGTGTTACCAAGATCTATCTATGTAGAAACCAGCAACGAGGGGAAGGAGAGTGCATCTACATACCCTTGTAGATCGCTAAGCGGAAGCGTTCAAGAGAACGGGGTTGAAGGAGTCGTACTCGTCGTGATCCAAATCACCGGAGATCCGAGTGCCGAACGGACGGCACCTCCGCGTTCAACACATGTACAGCCCTGTGACGTCTCCCACGCCTTGATCCAGCAAGGAGAGAGGGAGAGGTTGAGGAAGACTCCATCCAGCAGCAGCACAACGGCGTGGTGGTGATGGAGGAGTGTGGTAGTCCAGCAGGGCTTCGCCAAGCACCGCGAGATCTGAGGAGAAGGGAGAGAGGTATGGCTGCGCCAACAGGGGAAGAATTTCATATGTTGGGCTGCTCCTATGCCTCACTATATATAGGGGGAGAGGGGGCTGCGCCCCCACCTAGGTTTCCACCCCTAGGGGGCGGCGGCCAGCCCCCAGATCCCATCTGGGTGGCGGCCAGAAGGGGAGAGGGGGGAGGCGCACCCAGGGTGGGCCTTAGGGCCCATCTGCCCTAGGGTTTGCCCCCCTTCCCCACTTCCTGCGCCTTGGGCCCCTTGTGGGGGGCGCACCAGCCCACCTGGGGCTGGTTCCCTCCCACACATGGCCCATGCAGCCCTCTGGGGTAGGTGGCCCCACTTGGTGGACCCCCGGGACCCTCCCGGTGGTCCCGGTACGTTACCGATAAAACCCGAAACTTTTCCGGTGACCAAAACAGGACTTCCCATATATAAATCTTTACCTCCGGACCATTCCGGAACTCCTCGTGATGTCCGGGATCTCATCCGGGACTCCGAACAACATTCGGTAACCACATACAAGCTTCCTTTATAACCCTAGCGTCATCGAACCTTAAGTGTGTAGACCCTACGGGTTTGGGATGAAGGAAATATGCCCTAGAGGCAATAATAAAGTTATTATTTATTTCCTTATTTCATGATAAATGTTTATCATTCATGCTAGAATTGTATTAACCGGAAACATGATACATGTGTGAATGCATAGACAAAACAAGATGTCACTAGTATGCCTCTACTAGACTAGCTTGTTAATCAAAGATGGTTATGTTTCCTAACCATGAACAAAGAGTTGTTATTTGATTAACAAGGTCACATCATTAGTAGAATGATCTGATTGACATGACCCATTCCCTTAGCTTAGCACACGATCGCTTAGTATGTTGCTACCGCTTCTATCCATGACTTATACATGTTCCCGTAACTATGAGATTATGCAACTCCGCCACGGGAGGAACACTTTGGGTGCTACTGAAACGTCACAACGTGGCGGGTGATTATAAAGGAGTACTACAGGTGTCTCCAAAGGTAGATGTTGGGTTGGCGATTTGAGATTAGGTTTTGTCACTCCGATTGTCGGAGAGGTATCTCTGGGCCCTCTCGGTAATGCACATCATCAAGCCTTGCAAGCACTACAACTAATGAGTTAGTTGTGAGATGATGTATTACGGAACGAGTAAAGAGACTTGCGGTAACGAGATTGAACTAGGTATTGGATACCGACGATCGAATCTCGGGCAAGTAACATACCGATGACAAAGGAACAACGATGTTGTTATGCGGTCCGACCGATAAAAGATCTTCGTAGAATATGTAGGAACCAATATGGGCATCCAGGTCCCGCTATTGGTTATTGACCGTGAATAGTTCTAGGTCATGTCTACATTGTTCTCGAACCGTAGGGTCCGCACGCTTAAGGTTTCGATGATGCTTATTATGAGTTTATGTATTTTGATGTACCAAGAAGTTCGAGTCCCGGATGTGATCACGGACATGACGAGGAGTCTCGGAATGGTCGAGACATAAAGATTGATATATTGAAGCCTATGTTTGGAGTTCGAATGGTTCCGGACGAAAACGGGAATTTACCGGAAAACCGGGAGGTTACCGGAACCCCCCGGGAGGTAAATGGGCCTCTATGGGCCTCGAGGGAGAAGAGGAGGGCGGCCAGGAGGTGGCCGCGCCTCCTCCCCCATCCGAATAGGACAAGGAAGGGGCGCCTCTCCTCTTTCCCTCCCCAAACCTAATCCAACTAGGAAGGGGGAGTCCTACTCCCCAGGAGTAGGACTCCTCCCGCCGCTTCTAGCTAGGCCGGCCGCCTCCCCTCCCTCCTTTATATACGGGGCAGGGGCACCTTGGAACACACAAGTTTGATCTTTAGATCGTTCCTTAGCCGTGTCGCGTGCCCCCTCCACCATATTCCACCTCGGTTATACTGTCATGAAGCTTAGGCGAAGCCTCGCTACCGTGAAACATCAAGATCGCCACCACGCCGTCGGTCGACGTGAAACTCTCCTCGACACTCGGCTGGATCGAGTACGAGGGACGCCATCGAGCTGTACGTGTGTCAAGAACTCGGGGCGCCGAGTAACGGCGCCGGATCGGTCGGATCGCGAGGAGAACGTCGACTACTTCCTCTACGCCAGATCGCTTCGCTTCGGTCTCGAGGGTACGTAGACAACACTCTCCCCTCTCGTTGCTATACATCACCATGATCTTGCGTGTGCGTAGGAAATTTTTTGAAATTACTACGTTCCCCAACACGGGAGACATGTAGACATGACCGAGACGTTCTCCGGTCAATAACCAACAGCGGGATCTGGATACCCATGTTGGCTCCCACATGTTCCACGATGATCTCATCGGATAAACCACGATGTCAAGGACTCAGTCGATCCCGTATACAATTCCCTTTGTCTAGCGGTATTTTACTTGCCCGAGATTCGATCGTCGGTATACCGATACCTTGTTCAATCTCGCTATCGGCAAGTCTCTTTACTCGCTCCGCAACACATCATCCCGTGATCAACCCTTAATCACATTGTGCACATTATGATGATGTCCTACCGAGTGGGCCCAGAGATACCTCTCCGCTTGCACGGAGTGACAAATCCATCCTCGATCCGTGTCAACCCAATGACACTTTCGGAGATACCAGTAGTGCACCTTTATAGTCACACGCTTACGCCAGTGACGCTTGATACACCCAAAGCACTCCTACGGTATCCGGGAGTTACACGATCTCATGGTCTAAGGAAGAGATACTTGACATTAGAAAAGCTCTAGCAAACGACCTACACGATCTTTGTGCTATGCTTAGGATTGGGTCTTGTCCATCACATCATTCTCCTAATGATGTGATCCCGTTATCAACGACATCCAATGTCCATAGCCAGGAAACCATGACTATGTGTTGATCACAACGAGCTAGTCAACTAGAGGCTCACTAGGGACATATTGTGGTCCATGTATTCACACGTGTATTACGATTTCCGGATAATACAGTTATAGCATGAATAAAAGACAATTATCATGAACAAGGAAATATAATAATACTTTTATTATTGCCTCTAGGGCATATTTCCAACAGTCTCCCACTTGCACTAGAGTCAATAATCTAGTTCACATCGCCATGTGATTTAACATTGACAGGTCACATCGCCATGTGACCAACATCATCAAATGAGTTCTGGGGTTTGATCAAGTTTTGCTTGTGAGAGAGGTTTTAGTCAACGGGTCTGAACCTTTCAGGTCCGTGTGTGCTTTGCAAATTTTTAGGTCATATTGTAAATGCTGCTTCCACGCTCCACTTGGAGCTATTCCAAATGGTTTGCTCCACTATACGTATCCGGTTTGCTTCTTAGAGTCACTCGGATAGGTGTTAAAGCTTGCATCGACGTAACCCTTTACGCCGAACTCTTTATTACCTCCATAATCGAGAAATATGTCCTTATTACTCCAAGGAAAATTTTTGACCGCTGTTCAATGATCCATTCCTGGATCATTCTTGTACCCCTTGACTGACTCATGGCAAGGCACACTTCGATGCGGTACACAAAGATAGCATACTCTGAGCCTACGTCTCGAAGCATAGGGGACGACATTCGTCCTTTCTCTCTATTCTGCCGTGGTCGAGCTTTTAAGTCTTAACTTCATACCTTACATCTCAGGCAAGAACTTCTTCTTTGACTGATCCATCTTGAACACTTTCAAGATTATGTTAAGGTATATGCTCATTTGAAAGTACCATTAAGCGTTTTTGATCTATCCTCATAGATCTTGATGCTCAATGTTCAAGTAGCTTAATCTAGGTTTTCCATTGAAAAACACTTTTCAAATAACCCTATATGCTTTCCAGAAATTCTACATCATTTCTGATCAACAATATGTCAATAACATACACTCACCAGAAATTCTATAGTGCTCCCACTCACTTCTTTGGAAATACAAGTTTCTCATAAATTTGTATAAACCCAAAATCTTTGATCATCTTATCAAAGTACATATTCCAACTCCGAGATGCTTACTCCAGTCCTTGGAAGGATCACTGGAGCTAGCATACCTTTTAGCATCCTTAGGATCGACAAAACTTTTCTGATTGTATCACATACAACCTTTCCTTATGAAACTGGTAAGGAAACTCGTTTTGACATCCATGTGTCAGATTTCATAAATGCAGCTTATGCTAACATGATTCTGACGGACTTAAGCATCGCTACGGATGAGAAAATCTCATCATAGTCAACTCCTTGAACTTGTGAAAAACTCTTCGCCACAAGTCGAGCTTTATAGACGGTGACATTACCTTCCACGTCCGTCTTCTTCTTAAAGATCCATTTATCTCAATGGCTTGCCGATCATCGGGCAAGTCCACCAAAGTCCATGCTTTGTTCTGATACATGGATCCTATCTCGGATTTCATGGCTTCTAACCATTTGTCGGAATTTGGGCCCACCATCGCTTCTCCATAGCTCGTAGGATCATTGTTGTCTAGCAACATGACCTTCACGACAGGATTACTGCACCACTCTGAAGCAGTACGCATCCTTGTCACCCTACGAGGTACGGTAGTGACTTGATCCGAAGTTTCATGATCACTATCATAAGCTTCTACTTCAATTGGTGTAGGTGCCACAGGAACAACTTCATGTGCCCTGCTACACACTAGTTGTAGTGACGGTTCAATAACCATATCAAGTCTCCACCATCCTCCCACTCAACTTTTCGAGACAAACTTTTCCTCGAGAAAGGACCCGATTCAAGAAACAATCCCTATTGCTTTCGGATCTGAATTAGGAGGTATACCCAACTGTTTTGGGTGTCCTATGAAGATGCATTTTATCCGCTTTGGGTTCGAGCTTATCAACCTGAAACTTTTTCACATAAGCGTCGCAGCCCCAAACCTTTAAGAAATGACAGCTTAGGTTTCTCTAAACCATAGTTCATACGGTGTCATCTCAACGGAATTACGTGGTGCCCTATTTAAAGTGAATGTGGTTGTCTCTAATGCCTAACCCATAAACGATAGTGGTAATTCGATAAGAGACTTCATGGTACGCACCATATCCAATAGGGTGCAACTATGATGTTCAGACACACCATCAAACTATGGTGTTCCAGGCGGTATTAATTGTGAAACAATTTCCACAATGTCTTAATTGCATGCCAAAGTTCGTAACTCAGATACTCTTCTCTATGATCATATCATAGACATTTCATCCTCTTGTCACGATGATATTCAACTTCACTCTGAAATTGCTTGAACCATTCAATAATTCAGACTTGTGTTTCATCAAGTAAATATACTCTGCATCTACTCGAATCATCTGTGAAGTAAGAACATAACGATATTCATCAGATGCCTCAAAGACTCATTGGACTGCACACATCAAAATGTGTTACTTCCAACAAGTTGCTATCTTGTTCCATCTTACTGAAAAACGAGGCTTTTTAGTCATCTTGCCCATGTGGTATGATTTGCATATCTCAAGTGATTCAAAATCAAGTGAGTCCAAACGATCCATCTGCATGGAGTTTCTTCATGCGTATACATCAATAACATGGTTCGCATGTCTCAAACTTTTCAAAAACGAGTGAGTCCAAAGATCCATCAACATGGAGCTTCTTCATGCGTTTTACACCAATATGACTTACATGGCAGTGCCACAAGTAAGTGGTACTATCATTACTATCTTATATCTTTTGGCATGAAAATGTGTATCACTACGATCGAGATTCAATAAACCATTCGCTTCGGTGCAAGACCATTGAAGGTATTATTCAAATAAACAGAGTAACCATTATTCTCTTTAAATGAATAACCAGTATTGCGATAGACATAATCCAATCATGTCTATGCTCAACGCAAACACCAAATCTCGATGGTAGAGGGAGCGTGCGATGCTTGATCACATCAACCTTGGAAACACTTCCAACACATATCGTCACCACCTTTAGCTAGTCTCCGCTTATTCCGTAGCCTTTTATTTCGAGTCACTAACACTTAGCAACCGAACCGGTATCTAATACCCTGGTGCTACTAGGAGTACTAGTAATGTACACATTAACATAATGTATATCCAATATACTTCTATCGACCTTGCCAGCCTTCTCATCTACCAAGTATCTACGGTAATTCCGCTCTAGTGACTATTCCCCTTATCACAGAAGCACCTAGTCTCGGGTTTGGGTTCAACCTTGGGTTTCTTCACTAGAGCAGCAGCTGATTTGCTGTTTCATGAAGTATCCCTTCTTGCCCTTGCCCTTCTTGAAACTAGTGGTTTCACCAACCATCAACAATTGATGCTCCTTCTTGATTTCTACTTTCGCGGTGTCAAACATCGCGAATACCTCAAGGATCATCATATCTATCCCTGATATGTCATAGCTCATCACGAAGCTCTAGCAGCTTGGTGGCAATGACTTTGGAGAAACATCACTATCTCATCTGGAAGATCAACTCCCAAGTGATTGTTGCACTCAGACAATCTGAGCACAAGCTCAACAATTGAGCTTTTCTCCCTTAGTTTGCAGGCTAAGAAAATCGTCGGAGGTCTCATACCTCTTGACGTGGGCACGAGCCTAAAATCTCAATTTCAGCCCTCGAAACATCTCATATGTTCTGTGACGTTTCGAAAATGTCTTTGGTGCCTCAACTCTAAACCTTTTAACTGAACTATCACGTAGTTATCAAAACGTGTATGTCCGATGTTCGCAACATCCACAAACGACGTTTGGGGTTCAAAGACACCGAGCGGTGCATTAAGGACATAAGCTTTCTACCGTCCGCATAATCACTCATCAAACTTTCAACTATATTTTCTCTAGGAACATATCTAAACAAGGGAACTAAAGCGCGAGCTTTACATAATTTGCAAAGATCTTTTGACTATGTTCAGGATAATTAAGTTCATCTTATGAACTCCCACTCGAGATAGACATCCTCTCGGTCATCTAAGTGATTAGATGATCCAAGTCAACTAGGCCGTGTCCGATCATCACGTGAGACGGACTAGTCATCATCGGTGAACATCTTCATGTTGATCGTATCTACTATACGACTCATGCTCGACCTTTCGGTCTCCGTGTTCCGAGGCCATGTCTGTACATGCTAGGCTCGTCAAGTTAACCCTAAGTGTTTTCGCCAGTAAAACTGTCTTACACCCGTTGTATGTGAACGTAAGAATCCATCACACCCGATCATCACGTGGTGCTTAGAAGCGACGAACTGTAGCAACGGTGCACGCTTAGGGAGAACACTTCTTGAAATTTTGTAAGGATCATCTTATTTACTACCGTCGTCCTAAGTAAACAAGATGCTTAAACATAATAAACATCACATGCAATTATATAGTTGTGACATGATATGGCCAATATCATATAGCTCCATTGATCTCCATCTTGGGGCTCCATGATCATCTTGTCACCGCATGACACCATGATCTCCATCATCATGATCTCCATCATCGTGTCTTCATGAAGTTGTCTCGCCAACTATTACTTCTACTACTATGGCTACCGTTAGCAATAAAGTAAAGTAATTACATGGCATTGTTCAATGACACGCAGGTCATACAATAAATTAAGACAACTCCTATGGCTCTGCCGGTTGTCATACTCATCGACATGCAAGTCGTGAATCCTATTACAAGAACATGATCAATCTCATACATCACATATCATTCATCACATTCTTCTTGGCCATATCACATCACATAGCATACCCTGCAAAAACAAGTTAGACGCCCTCTAATTGTTGTTTGCATGTTTTACGTGGCTGCTATGGGTTTCTAGCAAGAACGCTTACCTACACAAAACCACAACGTGATATGCCAATTGCTATTTACCCTTCATAAGGACCCTTTTCATCGAATCCGCTCCAACTAAAGTGGGAGACGGCACCCGCTAGCCACCTTATGCACGGCGCATGTCAATCGGTGGAACTGCCTCACGAAGAGTACGTAAGGTCGGTCCAGCCGCTTCATCCCACAATACCGTCGAAACAAGATTGGACTAGTAACGGTAAGCATATTGAACAACATCAACGCCCACAACTACTTTGTGTTCTACTGCAAAGAATCTACGCAATAGATCTAGCTCGATACCATCATTGGGGAACGAAAGCGAAATTCAAAATTTTCCTCGTGTTACCAAGATCTATCTATGTAGAAACCAGCAACGAGGGAAGGAGAGTGCATCTACATACCCTTGTAGATCGCTAAGCGGAAGCGCTCAAGAGAACGGGGTTGAAGGAGTCATACTGCGTCGTGATCCAAATCACCGGAGATCCGAAAGTGCGAACGGACGGCACCTCGGCGCTCAACACACGTACAGCCGGTGGCGCCTCCCACGCCTTGATCTAGCAAGGAGAGAGGGAGAGGTTGAGGAAGACTCCATCCAGCAGCAAAGACAACGGCGTGGTGGTGATGGAGGAGTGTGGTAGTCCAGGGCTTCGCCAAGCACCGCGAGATCTCGAGGAGAAGGGAGAGGTATGGCTGCGCCAACAGGAGAAGAAACTCATATGTTGGGCTGCTCCTATGCCTCACTATATATAGGGGAGAGGGGCTGCGCCCCACCCAGGTTTCCACCCCTAGGGGCGGCGGCCAGCCCCAGATCCCATCTGGGTGGCGGCGAGAGGGGAGAGAGGGAGGCGCACCTGCAGGGGCCTTAGGCCCATCTGCCTAGGGTTTGCCCCCTTCCCCACTTCTCGCGCTTGGGCCCCTTGTGGGGCGCACCAGCCCACCCGGGCTGGTTCCTCCCACACATGGCCCATGCAGCCCTCCGGGTAGGTGGCCCCACTTGGTGGACCCGGGACCTCCCGGTGGTCCCAGACGTTACCGATAAAACCCAAACTTTTCCGGTGACCAAAACAGACTTCCCATATATAAATCTTTACCTCCGGACCATTCCTAACTCCTCGTGATGTCCGGATCTCATCCGGACTCAACAACATTCGGTAACCACATACAAGCTTCCTTTATAACCCTAGCGCCATCGAACCTTAAGTGTGTAGACCCTACGAGTTCGGGAGACATGTAGACATGACCGAGACGTTCTCCGTCAATAACCAACAGCGGGATCTGGATACCCATGTTGGCTCCTACATGTTCCACGATGATCTCATCGGATGAACCACGATGTCAAGGACCCAACGATCCGTATACAATTCCCTTTGTCTAGCGGTATTTTACTTGCCCGAGATTCGATCGTCGGTATACCGATACCTTGTTCAATCTCGTTACCAGCAAGTCTCTTTACTCGTTCCGCAACACATCATCCCGTGATCAACCCCTTAATCACATTGTGCACATTATGATGATGTCCTACCGAGTGGGCCCAGAGATACCTCTCCGTTTGCACGGAGTGACAAATCCCAGTCTCGATCCGTGTCAACCCAACAGACACTTTCGGAGATACCTGTAGTGCACCTTTATAGTCACCCAGTTACGTTGTGACTTTTGATACACCTAAAACACTCCTACGGTATCCGGGAGTTACACGATCTCATGGTCTAAGGAAGAGATACTTGACATTAGAAAAGCTCTAGCAAACGAACTATACGATCTTTGTGCTATGCTTAGGATTGGGTCTTGTCCATCACATCATTCTCCTAATGATGTGATCCCGTTATCAACGACATCCAATGTCCATAGCCAGGAAACCATGACTATCTGTTGATCACAACGAGCTAGTCAACTAGAGGCTCACTAGGGACATATTGTGGTCTATGTATTCACACGTGTATTACGATTTCCGGATAATACAGTTATAGCATGAATAAAAGACAATTACCATGAACAAGGAAATATAATAATACTTTTATTATTGCCTCTAGGGCATATTTCCAACAGTTATTAGCAGAAATGTTATCTTTAATGAATCTGCTATGTTACATGATGTTTCATCTACTAATGTTCCCGTTGAGAGTGAACAATAGCTTATTGTTCAGAGCCCTCTGCTTCAGTGGAGCATGTTATTGATTCAGTGATACATCCGTAATGAAATTGTTGCACATGATGAACCCGTCGTTGATGATGATCATGTCACTCCCACTCCAAATCAGCCTATTGTTCCACCCAGTTGGAATCTTGCACGTGATAGAGTTAGGCGGGGTATTAATAAACCTGACAGGTTAATTGAAGAGTGCAATATTGTTTCTTTTGCTTTATCTGTTGCAGAAGAAATTGAAGGTAATTCTGAGCCTTCTTCACATTCCGGGGCTATTATTTCTGGTGATAGTAATAAGTGGATGACCGCTATGCATGATGAGATGGAATCACTTGAAAAGAATGGCACTTGGGATTTAGTAAAATTGCCTAGAGAGAAGAAACCTATTCGTTGCAAGTGGGTTTTCAAGAGGAAAGAAGGTGTTTCTCCTAATGATGAGACAAGATATAAAGCAAGGTTAGTTGCTAAAGGTTACAGTCAGATTGCAGGTATTGACTATAACGAAGTCTTTTCTCCTGTTGTGAAGCATAGCTCTATTCGCACTTTACTTAGTATTGTTGCTATGCATGATCTTGAGCTTGAACAATTGGATGTTAAAACTGCATTCTTACATGGAGAATTAGAAGAGGATATTTATATGGAACAACCTGAAGCTTTTGTTATTCCTGGAAAAGAAAAGCTTGTCTGCAAGTTAAAGAAATCTCTTTATGGATTGAAGCAATCCCCTAGACAGTGGTACAAGAGATTTGACACCTTTATGCTCTCTCAAGGTTTCAAAAGGTCTAATTATGATAGTTGTGTTTATTTGAAAACTGTCAATGGTTCAACTATTTATTTGCTCCTTTATGTTGATGATATGCTTATTGCTGCAAAGAGTATGTCAGATATTAATGAACTAAAGAAGCAATTGAGTATCTAAGTCAGAAGGGATATATTGATAAAGTTCTTCGTCGTTTTAATATGCATAATGCCAAGCCGGTGAGTACACCGTTAGCTGCACACGTCAAATTGTCATCAGCTTTATGTCCTAAGTCAGATGCAAATATTGAGTACATGTCTAGAGTTCCCTATTCAAGTGCAGTTGGTTCACTTATGTATGCCATGGTTTGTTCTCGTCCTGACTTATCATATGCATTGAGTGTTGTCAGTAGATACATGGCTAATTCTGGAAAAGAGCACTGGAAAGCAGTTCAGTGGATTTTTAGATACATGCGTGGTACTTCTAATGCTTATTTACAGTTTGGGAAAACTAGAGATGGACTTGTTGGTTTTGTTGATTCTGATTTTGCTGGTGATTTGGATAAGAGAAGACCACTCACAGGTTATGTTTTCACCATTGGTGGTTGTGCTGTGAGTTGGAGAGCAACTTTGCAGTCTATTGTGGCTTGTTCACTACTGATGCCGAGTATATGGCTATTTCGAGGCATGCAAAGAAGCTATCTGGTTGAAAGGTTTATATATTGAGCTTTGTGGAGATTCATCTTGCCCTACCGTGTTTAGTGACAAATAAAGTGCTATATATCTTACCAAGAATCCAATGTACCATGAGAGAACAAAGCACATTGATGTCGATATCACTATATTCGAGATGTTGTTGTCAAGGTGATTTGAAGGTATGCAAGATAAGTACTCATGATAATCCTGCCGATATGATGACAAAGCCGCCCCGACTAATAAGTTTGAGCTTTGCTCAGGCTTAGTTGGTATTTCTCATTAGTCCTATGGACTTTGACACACAAGGTGTTTATGCTGATTTGGATGGAGTTATTCACTTTCTTCGACTACTGGAGGGGATTTGGATCAAGGTGGAGATTGTTAAATTGTGATCCAAATTCTAGTACCGGGTTGACTAGACGTAGTACAACCGGTGTGGGCGTTGCGTTGACGTCAACGCGTACGAGTACAACTCGTTTGCTTGTCCTCCAAGGACTCTCATGTATTGCCCTCTTATATACCCCATGTAGTCGCACCTCAGACGGCTTGTCGTCTCGTGCTTGTAATACTCCTCCATCATAGTGATTGCGCCTTCGTGCGTCCGTGGTTTTCTCCCGCAAGGGTTTCCACGTAAAAATCTGTGTCTCTCTGTCTCGTTTATTTCTCGTTAGTATCTAACCACTACTAGGGAAAAGGCTAGCAGCGCGGGTTTTTAGGCTAGCAGCAGCGCGGGTGGCCGTGCTACTAATAAGGCGCTACAGCTAACTCATAGTAGTAGCGCGGCCCCAACCCGTGCTACTACTGTTGACGATATCAGCAGCGCTTTTTGTGAATGCGCTACTATTAACTAGCTGTAGCGATTTCGCCGTCCCTCGCTACTGCTACATCTTTCATCATTTTCCCACTGCCCCATTCCCTTTCAGTTCTCCTTTCACTTTCAGTTCTCCTTTCAGATACTAGATACTAGGTACTGGTAGTAGATATCAAATTCATAAACCATTACTAGGTACGGTAGTACTCCCTTCGTTCCAAATTACTCGTCGTGGTTTTAGTTCAAACCAAGACGAGTAATTTGGAATGAAGGGAGTACTAGATAACAATTTCATGCATAGCCAACATGCATCCTCAAGCAGTACAAGGTCATATCAATGGCCATCATCATATGTAGTTCTAGATGATATCGACGACGATCATCATATGTAGTTCTAGATGATATAGCGACACACACATATGTAGTTCTAGATGATATAGCCACACACACACACATATGTAGTTCTAGATGATATAGCCACACACACATATGTAGTTCTAGATGATATCGAAGACAATCATCATCCTCAAGCCTGGGCGGTTGGTGTTCCTGATAGTAATTAGGATGGCCTGTCCAACACGAAGATTCTTGCCATCGAGGAATTTCTTCCACCCAACCGAGCTTAAGTGTAAAGCGACCGTCCGTGTCCACGCGTAAGTACAGGTTGTGACGGAGCCCCTTGCAAGAAGGCGTAGTCCAGTGAGCCTTCTTCATCGTGCTCGATACCATAACTCATGATATACTCTTTGCCAATTTCTGAATAAGAAAAACATATCAATTAATAAGTATGTGATCGAACTCTACACTAAAACATATATATCATCGACTAGATTCCACACAACATACCATATCATTGGACTGTACACTAAGTAATTCACACTATTAATTTGCATTTGTAAGTATAACATACCATATCATGTCGATCAACCATGGTATTTGTCAATCGGGTCACGAATGGCACCCCGACAAAGTCAGCACATGGCGGAAATATGTCCCACAGGTTGGACAACTCCTCCTCACTCAGCCTTGTTCTTTGCGCTACGATGGCTTCATGAAGTGGGTCCTCATCATCTTCATCGAGTGGGTCCTCATTATCTTCATCATCTTTATCATCTTCGTCATCTTCATCATCTTCCACCAAGTTGAGATAAATGACAGCTAGCTTGGGTCTTTCTGCTCGGAAGTTGAAGCTGATTAACTCACCACCAGTAAGATGCATGCGAGCGACAAAACGGGCCCATCCATCTCCTCTAATCTGCGACATATTGCGTCCTTTCTCGACCTCCATAGTGTACGGCCCCCCAGGAGCCTCAAACGTCACAGTGTCTCCTGTCAGCTTGTTGAATTTCAACCTCACATTACATGGGACGATTTGTGTAAAATAAGCAAAATGACGCAGTAATGCCAACACTAAAAATAAAATAGTTATTACATTTCATCTAATATCTTACCGCATGATGACTTCAACTCGCTGAAGTAGATGCGTAACAGCTTGCCGGTTGCAAGGCTGCTGGTGCATCTTGACTTGCACAGTTGACATAGTGGTGGTGGTGGCGCCATTCTTCCTAAAGCAATATGAGCAAAGGATTACTAAATCAACTAAATCAAAATGTTCCTAAGTCAACTAAATCAACTAGCCTACTAAATCAACTAAATCAAAATGTTCCTAAGTCAACTAAATCAACTAGCCTAATAAATTAACTAAATCAAAATGTTCTAAGTCAACTAAATTAACTAGCCTACTAAGTCAACTAAATCAAAATGTTCTAAGTCAACTAAATCAACTAGCCTACTAAATCAACTAAATCAAAATGTTCTAAGTCAACTAAATCAACTAGCCTACTAAGTCAACTAAATCAAAATGTTCTAAGTCAACTAAATCAACTAGCCTACTAAATCAACTAAATCAAAATGTTCTAAGTCAACTAAATTAACTAAATGAATTAGCCTACTAAATCAACTAAATCAAAATGTTCTAAGTCAACTAAATCAACTAGCCTACTAAATCAACTAAATCAAAATGTTCTAAGTCAACTAAATCAACTAGCCTACTAAATCAACTAAATCAAAATGTTGTAAGTCAACTAAATTATCTAAATTAATTAGCCTACTAAATCAACTAAATCAAAATGTTCTAAGTCAACTAAATCAACTAGCCTACTAAATCAACTAAATCAAAATGTTCTAAGTCAACTAAATCAACTAGCCTACTAAGTC
Organism: Aegilops speltoides; assembly: GCA_021437245.1. Lineage (NCBI taxonomy): Eukaryota > Viridiplantae > Streptophyta > Magnoliopsida > Poales > Poaceae > Aegilops > Aegilops speltoides. Next base: position 564,836,030 of record CM038147.1, read on the forward strand.
AACTAAATTATATCAACTAAATCAAAATGTTGCATATGAGCAGGAGGGAGAAGGAGGGCGACTCGAGGAGGGAGAAGAGAGTAGGATGGAGGAGGAAGGCGGAGCGAGGAGGGCCGGCCGGGCGTGGCGGTTGAGGGAGGACGGAGGAGGAAGGCGGAGCGAGGAGGGGCCGGCCAGCGCGCAGTGGAGAGGAGGACGGAGGAGGAGGCCGGTGCCGAGTCCATCAAGGAGGAGGAGGTGACGGCGCACAGGCGGAGGAGGAGGGCGACGGGCGCGCGCGCAGACGGATCGGAGAAGATTTTAAGTGGCTGTGTGTGAGTGGATCCAAGGGAGGAGATGAGGAGATGGATGGCTTAGCAGTGGCGCTCTTGAGAAAAACACGCCATCGCTAAGCTATCTAGCAGCAGCGCTTTTCACGATAAAAGCGTCTGCTATGTGTCAGCATGCAAAAATAAACTTTGTTCAATATATCAAAAACACATTGATCATCAACGATCTTTTTGTGTACAATCTGATTTGACAATATGAGTCCTCACCGGTTTAGGAACAGGCGAAGACTTATATTGCAACCACAAATTCTACACATAGAGTTCAATGAAGATCAAGTGCTTGTCAAAGTGTGAGAAGTAACATATTTAAGGTGGTAGAAACTCTCTTCACGGAGCGAGGTGGGACTAAATTTTTGTACGAAACTTAGCAGTAGCGCTTATCCGAGAAATGCGCTGCTACTATGCCATGTAGCAGTAGCGCGCATCAGGCTAACGCGTTGCTGCTATAACTAGCCTCGCGGCGGCCTCGTAGGAATTATAGCAGCAGCGCGTCTTTCGGGTGACGCGCCACTGCTATATTTGTCTCAGCAGCGAGTTTCGTCTGTACGCGCTACTGCTAGTTAGCAGCAGCGAGTTATTTTGGAGCGCGCTGCTGATAAAATTCGGTGTATAGGCTTTTCCCTAGTAGTGAACACATGGCGTCTGCCTTGGTGCTAGTGTGCTTCAGCTAGTAGAAGCTAGAGATGGATGTGGGTTGTGGAGTTATGGAGTGCGTGACAGTGTGCTCTGTTGCTGGAGAAGGAAGGCGGGACTAAATAGGAGGGACGAAAAAAGACGGATAAGAACAGGGGCCGGCGACGGCGTGAAGGGCAAGAGACGCGCATACGGCGAGGCAACCAGCCAAAGCTATCGCCGTAGCGCACGCGTGCGGTTAGACGTGAGGGTGTTGTGGGGATTTCGCAAGCCTGGGGCTCCGGAGCCGTTGGGACGGGGGAGGAGGGCGATGGCAACGGTCGGTCGTTTGTGCAAGCTGCGAGAGACAGCTGACCGTGATAGTAACGATAACAGTGATAGCTTAGCTGCTTCAGTGCACTTACAGGCTTTGATCGTTGCCTTTCAAGTGTCAGACAGCTGCAACTTTTTTTCTCTCTTTTTGTTGGAGATCAACATCTGATGCTCACGCGGGCGTATGCTACGTACTACGTTGGCATCATCATACAGAAAAGAAGATGATAAAAAGCAGTGAATCGATGGATGCCAAACCTCCCGGCCGGGTGAAAGGTTTCCTTCGTACGGCCCGTGCTGACGGATGGACGGACTGGATCGAGGCGAGGATCCACAGATACCTTTTCGTTCCTGCGATGACTATGGCGACGGCGAGTCTGCTCGAGTGAGCGCCTCGCTCGGTCAAAACGTGCACCTCGCCCAAGCAGAAAATTATCCTGCCTCCGTCTCCATGCACCGTTGCGTCTATTTGGTTTCACTGCCCTCCACGTAGCCTGCAGAAGCGCCCAACACAACACGCACCAGACATCCCTTTCGTGTTCCACGCTCACGTGCAAGATGCACATCTCATACACTAGTACGGAGTACTAGTACAGTAGTACTAGAGTAGGATAGGGCCAGCTTCAAGCTTGAGCACGTGAATGTTTCAGCTTGCGTGGTCCACTGATTTCGAACAGAGCCGACTCAACTGATCTGACCAGTCCGGCCATAGTGTTGTGCCCATTTAATCAATCACTCGATGCTCTTGCAAATCAGAGCCTCGGAGAAGCGAAGCTCAGCCTTTTTGAAACACCCACCAGAGCCTCGACGAGCCTTTGCCCTTTCAGTTGCAGGCTCAGCTGTAGACGTCCGCGAGAGGTGGTGGATCGCAAAGTCGTAGGAGTCAGAACCGTGGTTGTTGCCGTCGTCGAAGAGGAAGAAGATCCGCTTCATCCGCCGGACGGCCCTATCATGCAACCGCTTGAGCTTGGCCACCCGAGCCGCCTCCGCCACCGCCTTGTGCTCCGAGTGCCTAATGGCAAGCCGGAGCGCCTTCGCATTCTTCCTCCGTAGCCGGCAAGCATCCGTCTCCGCTATCGTCAGCGACCGGCGGTAGACCCAATCGAGGAGCCGCCATCCTTGTCGGGCTCCGCCGCAACCCGCGGCGGCGGCACACGGATTGGTCTGCCACTTCACTCTCCCTTGCTCGTGGCCTCTCGCAACGCGCGCCTCCATTTTCAGCGTGCGTGTTCGGGTCGGCGGAGCGGGCACTAGCACCCACCACTGCCGTTACGGAGCAGCAGCCGGCGGGGGAAGAGGACAGCGCGGACTACACAGCCCTCACGGATCTGCACACGGGTCGGGAGGGCCCAGCACCGGCGTTCGCGGCGTGCCGACGCGGGAGCGGCGACGAGTCAGATCCGGAGCTGCCCATGTCCACCTTGGACCACTCAGTTAGCACAATGCGGAGTACCAGCTCCTCGTCGACGTTGACGTCATTGTCGTCGGAGCGACTGCTGGAGCGCGACATCCTCGCCGGAGTCGTCAGATTTTATCCAAATCGAAGAGGGAAGAATAAGGGACGAAGCCATCGACCGCTTTCCAAATTAATGCCGCCAAAGCGCATGCCAGACGGGACGCCGAGCCTCCACCATTGTCAGATCCAAAAAAGCACCATCACCAACGAGACTTTGTAAGTCGATGAACAGGCCCACTGCAAGCAGTGCGGGACATGTCGATGTGGCACGTCGACTGAGGAACGTCCCATGCTACCTTGAACCCAGATCTGTCGCATCCCATCGATGAGGTCCAAGTCAACTTGGGGTGAATACGAAACATGAGTGGACACCAAGGCCGGTCGTATAGTCTCGTTTGAATGCTACCGCGATTCGCTCTGAAAGTGCCTTTCGGTGAACAGTAAAATCGAAACAAAATGCAAAAAATTCAAAAAAAATCCAAAGTTTTTGGGAGAAACATTGACAAATGCTCTAGGTGCTTACAAAAATTCGTCATGGAATCACATTCCTGTAAGGCGTGGCAAAAAAAAAACAAATTAAGTGCTCCAAAATGCTTTTGAAAGTAGCATTTTCAGAGTAGCGATTTTTTATCGCCTTCTAGGAATATGATTTCAAGACGAATTTTTGCAAGCACTTCAAACTTTTGTCAATGTTTCTCCTTCAAAAAATTACTTTTTTCGATTTTACTGTTCACCTGAGGTCAAATGAGTTCTGGAGCAGAAACTCTGCGTTGATTCGCCCCGTCCACTCCGCCCCCGGGGGCTGCGGTGGGGGACGCTCTGGGGTCTCCCGCATCACCCCTCGAGTCGGCGCCGCCCAGCCTCGTCCTCGCCTCGCCGGCTTCTCCGGCCGCCTCGGTGGCGGTGGACGTCTCCTCCCCGGCCTCCGCGCACCCCCCTCCGACGGTGGCGTACGCCAGGAGGCCTCGCTCCACCTCGACGCCGGTGACGTCCTCCCGCCGCAGCGCCCGCCTGGAGGCGTCGCGGCCGGACGACTCACCTGCGCCTTCCGTCGCCGAGCGGGCGGAGCTCCGCGCCGCGGCCCGGAACCTCGAGTCAGGTGCGGTCCCCGACCTTCCCAGTTCTTCTCGTTGCTCCTTTTCAGCTCTCGAGGCCGCTCCTCTTGGCCACCTCGCCAAGGTGGCCAATGACTCGGCCATCGTCTTCAGGGGGGAGGTCGGTCCCCCCTTAGTTCAGATTGAGGCCATTAGGGCCCGCGAGATACTCGATGGCAAGCTGGCCGAGACCCGCGCCCGCCTGCTCCGACCCCAGGTTCCGACTCCTCCGGTGGTCGACGGGGTGATTCGTGGCCGCACCCGGTCTCGCACGGCCGCCCTCCGCGCTCAAAGCGCCTCCCGTGTCCTGGGGTCAAGCAGCCCCCCGATGGGGGTTTAGATGAGGGCCCTTTTCTGGAACCTCCGCGGCTTCGGCCACGACGGCCGTCGCTGCCAGCTCATCGAGTACATGCGGGATGAACATATTGACATTGTGGCCATACAGGAAACCCTTCGATCCGAGTTCACCCTTCAAGAGCTCGAGCATCTGAGCCCCCACCTCTTCGCGTGGCACTGGCTCCCTTCTAGTGGGACTTCAGGCCACTCGGGTGGCATCCTCCTTGGGGTTAAGGATGCCACTTTTGAGGTGGGAGGCATGGACCGAGGGGAGTTCTTCGTTAGTATGGAGATCTTTGAGCGGGCTCTGAACTTCAAGTGGGAGGTCATTGTTGTCTACGGACCGGCGGACCACCGCCGTTCCCCGGCCTTCCTTGCCGAGCTTCAGCTGAAGATCTCCAACTCCACTCTCCCGGTGTTAGTGGGTGGCGACTTTAATCTCATCCGCTCCCCCGATGAGAAGAATAACTCCCGGATTAATTTTCCCCGGATGCAATTATTTAACGATTGGATCGCGGAGCTGGGGCTCCGTGAGCTTGACCGGACTGGTGCCAGATTCACCTGGACCAACCGGCAAGCTGACCCGACACGATCCGTGCTGGACCGTGTCCTAGTTTCCCCGGAGTGGGATCTGCGATGCCCTCTGGCATCGCTCCGGGCAGTTACCCGGATTGGCTCCGACCATGTCCCCCTCCTCCTTTCCTCCGCTGACGAGCGCTCCCCCTCCCTGCCGCGGTTCCGGTTCGAGCTCTTCTGGCTCAACCAGGCGGGCTTTCGGGAGGCTGTTGTCGCCCGTTGGATCTCCGCTAGGTCGGCACCCCACCGCTCCATGTCTGCGGTCGACTCTTGGCACTTCTGTGCCAAGATGGCCCGCCAGTTCATGAAGGGTTGGGGGGCTAACCTAGGCCGAGACCTGAGAGAGCGCAAGAAGTCCATCTTGTCCGCCATTCAAGCCCTGGATGCGCGTGCGGACTCGACTGGGCTCTCCTCGGACGAGTGGCTGCTTCGCTACGACCTGGAGGATCAACTCTCCATCATCTACACGGATGAGGAGGCTTACTGGCGCGTGAAGGGAGCTCAGAGATGGGTGCTTCAGGGCGATGCCAACACCGCCTACTTCCAGGCGATTGCGAACGGCCGGCGCCGCCGCAATTCCATCCACTGCTTGTGGGATGGAGGCACACAGCTAGTGCGGCCTGAGGCCATCCGCATCCATGTGGATGGCTTCTATAGAGATCTCTTTACCCCCACTCCGCGAGGTGGGGTGAGCCTCGCCCCCGACATTTGGTCGGGCGCGTTAGGCGTTTCGGCTGCAGCCAATGCAGCCCTGGTTGCCCCTTTCAGCGAGGACGAGGTCCTCGCTGCCATTAAGGGGATGAACTCCGCCTCGGCACCGGGACCGGACGGTCTCCCAGTAGCTTTCTTCAAGACGTTCTGGCCTACCATCAAGCTCGAGGTCATGGCGCTCTTCGAGGAATTCTACTCGGGCTCCATGGATTTGGGTCGCCTCAACTATGGGGTGGTGACCCTCATCCCCAAGGTCCCGGGTGCCGCCGAGATTGGCCAGTTCCGCCCCATCACAGTGATTAATGTGATCTTTAGGATCCTGGCAAAGGGGTACGCCAATAGGGTGACCCTCCTCGAGGATTCGATCACTCACCCGAACCAATCCGCCTTCATTCAAGGCCGGTTTATCCTTGATGGGGTCTTGGTGTTCCACGAGGTGCTCCACGAGGTCCATTTGAGGCGTCATAAGGCCGTCTTCCTGAAGCTGGACTTCCACAAAGCATACGACACGGTCCACTGGCCGTTCCTGAGGGAAGTCCTTCTTCGCAAGGGCTTTGACGACCGGTGGGTGACGCGCGTCATGCAGCTGGTCTCCTGTGGCCGGACGGCTGTGAACATCAATGGTGACATCGGCCCCTTCTTCCCTACCCTCTGTGGGGTCCGGCAAGGGGACCCCTTCTCGTCGTTCCTATTCAACATGGTTGTGGATGCCCTGGCTGCCATCCTAGACAAGGCCAAGGCGGCGGGCCATATTCGCGGGTTGGTCCCGCACTTGGTTGGAGGGGGAGGGGTCTCCCTTCTCCAATACGCGGATGACACCATTATTATGGTCGAGGGATCCGCCCTTGAGATTTCCAATCTGAAGTTCCTCCTTCTGTGCTTCCAGTACATGTCGGGCCTTACCATCAACTTCGACAAGAGCGAAGTGATGGTGCTCGGGTATCCCGCCGAGGAGGCTCAGTCCATCGCCGATCGGCTTAACTGCCGGCTGGGCTCTTTCCCCACCACTTATCTGGGGATTCCCATTAGTGACTCGCGCCTCACCGTGGCGGACCTCCGCCCCACGGTGACCCGTATGCAGCACCGCGTTGAGCCCTGGAAAGGGCGCTGGCTTTCGAAAGCGGCCCGCGTGATTCTGATAAACTCCTCGCTGGCCAGCCTCATGTGGTTCCTCATGAGCTTCTACAGCCTTCATGAGACGCTCCACCAAGAGATCGCCAAGTACCAGTCCAGATTCTTCTGGGCAGGGGAGGAGGGCAGGCAGAAATATCACATGGTCAGTTGGCCAGATATCTGCAAACCCAAAGACCAGGGTGGTCTTGGGATTCTTTCCTCTCGGCGCATGAACATTGCCCCCCTGACCCGGTGGCTGTGGCGCATTGCCAATGGGGAGGGTGGCCTCTGGCTGACTATCATCCAGAACAAGTACCTGCGTGGACAGCCTCTGGCGTTCTGCCAACGCTCGGGCGGTTCCCAGTTTTGGCAGGCCATCGTACAGCTGCTCCCGGTGTTACGTATAGGCACATCCATCTCTGGTGGCTCCGGCGCCTCGACCTTGTTCTGGCTGGATAGATGGCTGGGGAACTCCCCCCTAGCCGCCCGATTCCCCATCCTCTTCGACATTGTAGTCGACCCTCGGGTCTCTGTCGAGGCGGCCCTTATTGATTTAGGGCGCCTCGCGTTCCGCCGCCCTTTTGGTCCGGCCGAGGTGGCTGCCTGGGACGGCCTTCTACAGGACATCGCCTTGTTACCTATGGAGATGGCTGACGGTCCGGATACCGTCTCCTGGCGCCTGGACCCTTCTGGCCGCTTCTCCACCAAGTCCCTATACGCGGCTATTGCCCCCTCGACTGCTCCGGAGCCTTTTGGCCTTATTTGGGACATTCGTCTTCCTCTCAAGATCCGGATCTTTCTGTGGCAGTGGATCCGCGGCCGCCTCCCGTCCGGCGTGGAGGTCCTCAGACGCCATGGCCCGGGTGATGGAATATGCCCCCTTTGTGCCACGGTTGAGGATGCTAATCATATCTTCTTCTCGTGCTGCACGGCCCAGTTCCTCTGGTCGTGTTTCCGTGAAACGGTCGGCGGACAGTGGTGTAATACCAACTTCCCTGACTTGCTCGCCGAAATTCAGGCCTCCCCCCTTCGCTATAGGCATATTAGATGGCTGTGCGTCGGGGTGCTGGCCTGGACCCTGTGGACGGTTCGCAATAGGCTTGTGATTCAGAAGGTGCCCCTTCGACGTGCGACTGACTCCATCTTTAAAATGTGTGGTTACTTGCAGCTCTGGCGGCCGCTTAGTCGCCCTCCGGATCGGGACGCCATCGACAGACTCCTCTCCGACCTCCGTTCGTTGGCCTTCCGCCTGGCGCCTCCGCTCCCGCCGCCACCCCCGGAGCCTGATTAGTGCTGGCCTCTTGGCATGTGTGCCTTTTTGGTTGTGTGTGTTGGGCTTGTTGAGCTGTGCCCTCAGCATTAACCCTTGTGCCATCGTGCGCTGGTACTGTGTGTGCGTGTGAACCTTTGTGTGTTTGTGGTTGTGTGAACCTTGTGGTTGTTGACTTTGGCATTGGCTTTATCTATAAAGCGGGGCGCGAGCCTTTTTCGGTAAAAGAAAGGGAAGTGCAGAAGAAGATTTTTCTTAGCACGAAAGCTCCACCCGTGAGCCGTGACAAACTGCACGACCTGGTTCTTCTTCAGATTCGTTTGGCGTGTGTGTGGTTGGTTCGATAATTTTGACTGTTCACTACTCGCTAATCGTCTGCAGCACCCTTTTACCCACGTACTGTTTGTACATGGTTGGATACGCGCAGTCCACACGGTGGATGGTGACGGCAGATGATTCCTTGCACCCACACCATCAAGCTAAACGTAAACTTCCTTCATTCACAGTTCTATCATCCAAAAGAAATTCCCGACCAAACCAATTCCTCGTCTGCGGCCGTGTACACGTATCTGTTGCATTGCAATGAGAATGGATGGAAAATTAAAAATGGACTGGTTGATTCTTATACATGTATCAGCACATGATGCTATTGCAACTCCTCGGTACGTACGTTTCCTCGGCCGTATAATAAACTGCTTTTACAGATGTTCTGATTCAGTCTCGCTCAGAGAAGAAGAAAAATCAGAGAGCCAGAAGCTACAAAAGTTAAAAAAGGACGACCGCTACTACGATTCAGGACTTTAGGCGATGGCGACGGCTCGGGAGGCCGGCACCTCTGCTTCCGCGCCGTCGTCGAAGTTGAGCGCGTACCTCCACGTGCCGCCTCCACCTGACCCTGCCGCCGCCGGTGTGCGGTCTCTCGGCGCGGCTGCCCGGTGACGATGGTGATCCAAAGCAGCCGCAGACGGTCGTCCTCAGCTTGTGGCGCAGCGAGGGCGGGGAGTAGGGCGACGATGACTCCACCGCGTCCATGGAGGCTGCCTGCCTTGGTACTACTAGTGTGCTTGAGCTGGAGATGTGGAGAGAAGAGATGGAGTGAGGAGCGAGGAAGTGGAGGTGGGGATTGGCGATGGCTGGATGGAGAAGGAGGCCTGGGAAGGCGGGACTAAATAGGGAGAAGGGGGAAGGACGGATAAGGCAGGGCGCGGCCACGGCCACGGCGTGAATGGCGGGAGGGAGACGCGGGGAAGCAAGCAAGCAAAGCCGCTGTCGCCGTAGCGCACGCGTGCGGTTAGTCAGACAGACGAAACGAGAGGGTGGTTGGGGGATTTCGCAGGTCCGGAGACGTTACTTGGACGGGAGTGAGCTGGACGACGATGGCAACGGTAACCACAGTGGCAGCTTAGCTGGCCGCTAATCTCAGACCTTCTTTCTTTATGTACACACATCATTACAGGCTTTTTTTTGTTAATAATCTTTTGCTCTCTCTTTGGAGATCGACATCTGATGCTCACGCGGACGCCCACTTTTACGTTCTTTACGTAGATCCACTTTCACGTTCTCATCAATCACACACAAGAGAAGAGAACATGCAATGCATGATAGAAAGCAAACGGCCGAATCGATCGATGGATGTGAACGCGAATGGGATGCCAAACCTCCCGGCCGGGTGAAAGGTTTCGTACAGTAGGGTCCACGCTGACGGACGGACATCAGACGGACAGGATTGAGGCAACTCTGCTCGGTCAAAGCATGCAGCTCGGCGGAGCAGGAAAAAAACATTCTGTCCTGCCTCCGTCTCCGTGCAATGCAAGCGCCGTTGGTTTGGTTCGCCTGCCCTGCCCTCGACGCAGCCTGCACGCAGGACCAACACCAACACAAGACGCACGAGAGACGAGAGACATCCCGTGCGTGTTCCATGCGCACAATGCACATCTCATACAGTACACAACTTCAGTAGGGTAGCGCTAGGTTCAGTCTTGACTCTTGAGCACGTGAAAAACTACTTTCAGCTCGCGTACGTGGTGGCGCCATCCATTCATTTGGATCTGATCTGACCAGTCCGGCGATAGTGCTGTGCCCATTTAATCACTCACTCACTCGATGCTCATCCAAAGACGGAGCAATGTAGCCTTATTCCCGTCCCGGGATCTCGAGTACTAGTATTTTTTTTGGGGGGTGGGGTGGGGGGAAGGGATATACTCGTGATTATATATTATGTTAAGGAAAACATTGCAAGGAGACATACAGTAGAAACGAGTACTAGTATTAAAATTACTAGCTAGTGGTATGCCAGTTGCCCATGATCTGTTTATCGCCGGTTTGGACCGAAATAACAACAGGCGAATCCGAGCCCCCGGGGGCCGCCTGTGGGCGCCGACCGAAGCGAAAAGGCGCAGGGGTCTGCTCTGTCGGCGAGAGACGGCCCTTTTTCCCACCGATCCCCCACTTTCCCCCTCCATTCCCCCCTTCTGCCCATCTTCTCGCCATTCTTCTCCCTCTCCCCTTCATCTGGCCGTCATGCCACCGAAGAAGTATACGACCACTCATGTCGCTGCCGTTGCCGATGCCACCCAGCCAAAGCAGAGGAAGCCGAGGGCGCCGCCAGCAAAACTACCGGGCATGTCGAACGCCGATTGGAAGGAGGAGGCTCAGCGCCAGGAGGCTGTCACCACTGACCGGCGGAATAGGCTCAACGCCAAGAGGGCCCGGGATGCGGCCGTGTCGGCGGCGGAGCAGGCAGAGGCGTCTCGCGCGGGGATGATGAATCCACCTGGCGGCCACGGCCCGCAAGCTGGCTGGAGCCAGCAGAGACGTACAAGTGATGGGCGCCCTGACGGCAACAAACGAGCCAAGACGGCCAAGGACGCCGCAACGGCTATCGAGCAGTTGCACGTGTCCATCGAGCAGTGCATCGCCGACGCCAAGAACCACGCCGCCCAGAGGGAAGAGAAATCCGAGGCGCTGTGGTCGGCGTTGGTGACGAACAACGCCGTTAAGCTCGATGTACTCTGGACCAACGTCGTCGCGAAGAAGAGGAACACCTACCTGGCATTCCTGATGGGGGCGGACATGTCGACGATGGACGAGCAGGTCAAGGCGTGGTACCTAGCGGAGCGCGGCCTCATCTTGAACCAGATGTCGTCAACGACCGCGCCAACTCCCACGCCGACCCCAACGCCGCCGCCAAGCCCGAGTGATGATGCCCAGCACAGAAGCCGCGCCGACGCCGACCAGCCCGCGCACGCCGACTCCGCCAGTCTGACGCCGGAGGACAACGCCGCCGTTTGATGTATTGCCTACGCTTCTTTCCTTTTGAACCCCGGAGTTTCGAGTATGATTGATCGCCGAACTGTGGCATGGTGATTGCCGAACTCTGTGGCAGCCGTTGATCGACGAACTTGTGGCGCTTATTTTGGTAGCGGGAAATGTCAAGTTTGGATTTATACGCGTCTTGGGGCCGAAACCTGGGGGCGTGGCTGGGAACTAGATCGCCCCTAGGGCCAGAAAAGCGCCGACCGAAGGGCCAAAATAGCGCCTGCCAGTGCGCTGGGGGGGCGAACGAGTGGAGATGCTCTTAGTCAGGCAACACATAAGGACTTCCAGCTCAGATCCTACAGAATTCAGTTGTTCAAAACAAGCAAAATGGGACACTAATGAAAGAAGCGAGCGAGAGAGAGAGAGAGAGAGAGAGAGAGAGAGAGAGAGAGTATTACAGGCAGAAGCAGAACAACATTTGTGTCCCAATTGGTAATATTGATCTCAACTGAATTTGGAAATTTTGTAACATTAAACACTCAACTTTTACGTGTTTAGCACTGTAACTTACCGCAATGCACGTCGGATAGATAGCCAGGTAGAGACAGTATAAACTTGTTCAACTGGTGCACAGTCTGTGCGGTGGGTTGTCGGGTTTCCCCCCAAAAACATCACCCAATTTTCAGAGGTAGGGACGTCCCCCCACTGTGTCTCGCTTTCTGTAGAATCTCTAGAAAACAGAATAGTAATAAAGTGAATAAAAAGAGGGGGCAATCTAAATATTGCTAATATATCGCATCGTTTCATCTTCGTCAAAGCCCACGAGAGGCCTAGCTGCTGGAGGGGAAGAGAGGTAGCTGGGGCGAGACAACCGGCGTGGGCATAGGAAGTTAGTCTACACACCCAATTTCATCTTTCTTTTTTGTCAGTAAGTGGTACCGTTGTTGTCTTAATTTCGTGCAGGGAGCTCCATGGTTGGGGTCAGTTGAGATCTGTGGATTCATTAGTGTTTAAATTCACTTCATCTGGATAGAGAGAGGATGGTATGGTTGATTGCCTTCTATTGTGTGTGGATGAGAGAGCATGGGGTGAGTAATAGACAGGGGCTTTTTCAAACCGATTTGCTGGTAGGGTTTTTGAAAGAAAAACCTAGCGTCAGTTGTCATTTGCTTACCTGTGTCCTGTTAATTGACGGTGTGGTTATGTTTGCCATTGTCTATGAACACCTCCAGCCTTCAGTCTTCAGTAAATTCTTGCTGCTACCAGTATGCAGTTAATTCTGTCTTTCTTTGCGAGAGTTTTCAGTTAATGTCTGATACTCGTCTCTGGTACACATCTCTGACATTCATTCTTTTTTAGGAAGCGTTGCATTTTTTACATAGTTGATCTCTACTCTATCCTTAATTCAAGAATATCCAAGATGGCGGGTGCATATATGATCAAGTTCAGCATGTGAAGTAGCCCATCACTGTGAAATCTGCTTATGGCATGTCTGTCTCCCGGCAATGATGAACTTGATGGATGATTTCGAGACTTCTCCGCAAGTTTTGAGGGGATACGAGACTAACATCTAGATGGTAGTAAAATATATAAATGGAAGCACCTGCACTCTTTTTTCCCTTATTGACAAGAAAATCATTAACTTTAGTATTGAATTTTTTATTGATGTTGTGCAGAGAGCAGTAGCATCAGCAAACAAAAAGGCCACAGTCCATTTACCTCCGGTCTTGCACTCCAGTAATAGTAAATGCCTAATTTATGTATCCACTTTCATCTTTTTGGTCAATTCTGTACCAGAAATACTACATCTTGTAAACAATAATTGTGCTACATATGGGCAGTTAGGAACTGGCATTCCAAGTACTTCAAGATATTGGCATACTGTTCAATGCAAGTAAAATCTTCAGAGCTGCAGGTGAGTTATTCTCGGTTTCAAGTTTTTTTTTTAACTTTTCTTCATTATCTATTCTTCTCTCTCTTTTTCTTGACAGAAAAGATGAATGACCAGAATAAGACTTTTGTCAGTGTTGGGTATTTTCCTGTTACCTCCAGTTTATGGACCTTTTTCCAATTGTTGTCTTTCATTATTATTTTGCCCTCAATATTCAGTCTCTTTTACTTCTCAGCTACATGTCTTTTTCCTATCTCATTCTCAGTATTTGTTTAATCTTAGCTATTCTGGTTATCACTCAGAGATAAGGGGGTGTGTGTTCAATCTTTTATTCAGTCAGTTCGTTATAAGGTTCTAATAAGTTTGTTCATTCTTCTGTCTAACCAGTTACAACTTACAACCTTTACTTCAGTGAATTTTTAGTCATACTAGGACGTGAAGTTTTCTGCATGCGCGGTGGCGCTATCCATTCATTTTCCAGCAGATGATCTGAGCTGAGGTGATCTCATCAGTCGACCACTGATAGTGCAATGCCCATTTAATCAATCCCTCAATGCTCTTGCAAAGCCGGAGCAATCTTCTAATATAAGCTCAGGCTCAGCCATGCATGCCTTGTGTTTTAAATTAAAGCTCAGCAATGCTACTAGTGGACTAGTGGTATGCCCAGTTGCGGCTGGGATAAGGATCTATTCCTTGGTCACTCACACCATCAACAAAGCCTACTACTACTTGACACATAATCTAACTACAAATCAATCAACAAAAGGTCCACGGCAAAACCATAAGCGAGACGAATAGAATCAATCTATGCATCCGTGGACCTACTTGGTGCATATCTAATCGTGCAGATTAGTTAACTTACACTTTCTCCGTGCCTCACCAACGGGCCACGTCAACAGCATTCACTGATCTATAATAATCCTGCATACCATTGGCAAAGACACAACAGGGATAAGGCCGGCTATTATAACCAGGTAGGCCCTAGCGAAGCCCTGTCACACAAGTGTGTCAACAATCATCTCACTGTCATAACCAAAACAAACTTCTGAAAACTGTACCATGTTTTGCACCCTCGTCTTACAAACACTCCATCACAAACTGCTGATTAGATTCCAGAGCCACGCTCTTAGTTTCAGCAGGGAACAACCACACGATCCATCCATGTTACACAAACTGGATCCCGGATACAGACAACTACAACATATGAGAGGAAGAACAACAACATAGTCTACATACACATGAGGCGGCCAGCCAACTGTAGATTAAAATCGTCTTCTTGTAGGGGAGGCGACAACATCTGCACACGCCAGGTCCAGGCGACTGAGATCGCAACCTGTTCATCTGACAATGACTCGGATCCATAGACTCTGTCCAACACAAGGCAGGAGTCAGTCAGGCGATGCAAAAAGAACTCCCAGCTCAGATTATACACATTCCGTAGTTTAAAAAAAAGCTACTCCATCCGTCCCATAATATAAGAACGTTTTTGAAACTAGTTTAGTGTCAAAAAACGCTCTTATATTATGGGACGGAGGGAGTAAATGGGAAATAGTACAGTGGGGGCCTACATAGTGTAGACAAGGCAGAACATCATTTGTGCCCATTGGTAGCTGAATTTGAAATTATGTAACTGTACACTCCACTTTCATGTGTTTAGCACCATAACTTGCACAATGCATGTAGAATCAATAGCCAGGTAGAGGCACGTATAAGCTTAACATATGACACTTCCTAAACAACAGTTAGCCATTTTCAATCGGTGCATAGTCAAATTTTTGTCCATTAGATTCTGATACCCGTTTCTGATACAAATATCTGCCATCCATTCTTTTTAGGAACCTTGTCTTTTACATCGTTGATTTCGGGTCTATCATCCTTCATTCCCGAATCACCAAGATGGCTGCTGCGTATATGCTCAACTTCAGCGTGTGAAGCAGCACTCTGAAATCTGTATATGACATGTCTGTCTCCCGGTAAAGAGGAACTTGATGAATGATTTCGAGGCTTCCCCGCAAGTTTTGAGGGGATTCGAGACTGACATCTAGACAGTAGTAAACTGTATAAATGGAAGCATGTGCACTCATTTTCCCCTTATTGACATGAAAATACTTCTGGACTATTTATCAGGCTGATATATTTTTGCGTAACATTGGACCGATCTGTAGGTTATTCTTCTTGAAGTAACATCATCAACTTTAGTATTGTACTCCACTAATAGTAATTTCTGTCACTTTCATCTTTTTGGTCAATTCTGTACCAGAATTACTACATTTTGTAAACAAGAATTATGCTACATATGGGCATGCAGTTAGGAACTAGAATTCTGATACTTCAAAATCTTGGCATACTGTTCTATGCAAGTAAAATCTTCAGAGCTGCAGGTGAGTTGTTGCAGCGAGTTATGTTTTGTTTCAAGTGTTCTTTATTGTTTAGGCATATTAAGTTCTACACATGTCGTTCTCATTCCCATTATTTATTTCACTCTCTTCTCTTCGTATATATTCATCAATATTTTCTATGTCTGTTCGTCGACCAAGTCTATATCATCGGTTCTGTATATACATATTTTTCATGGCAGTTTAGAAGTGATACTAACTTTTCTCTTTCTTCAGTCCCTCAGTGTTGTTCGGTCACTAATCTCTGTCCTCAATCTCTTTAGTCTCTCTTTCTTTAGTTTTCGCTCTCTCTTCAATGTTTACTCTGTTTCTTCAGGCACCTTTTTTATGTCTTATACTCCCTCCGTCCGGAATTACTTGTCATCAAAATGGACGAAAATGGATGTATCTAGAACTAAAATACATCTAGATACTTCTATTTCAATGACAAGTATTTCCGGACGGAGGGAGTACTTTTTAGTTATCTTGTCATCAGTTTCTCATTTGATGTTTTCAGTCTACATTCTTCTTCAGTACGTCTTTTCCCCATGTCATTCTCAGCAATTGTTTAGTCCCAGCTATGGTGGTTATCATTAAGAGATAAGGGCTGCGTGTTCAGTTGTAATTCTTCGGTTTTGTTCATTCTTTATTGTTTTTCTCATCATTCACTCTTTTTTAACTTTTCTTCGTTATCTATTCTTCTATCTCTCTTTCTTGACTGAAAAGATAAATGACCACAACAAAGTGTTGGGTAGTTTGCTATCACCTCGAGTTTAGGGACCTTTTTTCACTTGTTGTCTTTCATTATTATATTTTGTCCCTCAATCTTCAGTCTCTTTTTGTTCTCCAGTACACGTCTTCTTCCTATGTCATTCTCAGTTTTTGTTTGATGTTAGCTATTCTGGTTATCACTTAGAGAAACGGGTGTCCGTTCAATCTTTCATTCAGTCAGTTCGATATAAGGCTCTAGTAAGTTTGTTCATTCTTCAGTTTCTGAGCCACATTTTTTTTTTCAGTTTGAGTAAAACACCAATTACATTCTTACTTCAATAAATGTTTAGTCAAGTTAGTTCTCTGTCATGTTCATGTTTTCATTCCTTTCTACTTCAGTTCCTATGGAGAAAGGTGTGACAGCTCCCGGGTGCCTAGGCACCTTCTATGAACAGTAACATAAATAATAGAAAACAAAATAAAAAAAATCTGAAACTTTGCAACATCAAAGACAATCAAACTTTGTAGGTTCTTACAAGTTTTGATGCCAAAATATCATGTAGAGAAAGGTGTTCGAACGAGTTTCAGGTTTCAGTGCTAAAAATGCTCAAAACTTTAATCACTGAAATCTTTTTCGTGTGTAGAGCTCCGCGAATGGTTTTTGGGCATGAAAACTTGCAAGTGCCTACAAAGTTTAATCATCTTTGATGTTGCAAAGTTTCAAAAAAAAATTCTATTTGTTTTGATTTTACTGTTCATAGAGGGTGCCTAGGCACCCGGGAGCTGAAAAACATGTCCCTTGTGCCGCGCCGCCGGCGCCACCGTACTCTGGTTTCTGATGGGCTTGCACAACACGCCTGGATCAGGGATATCCATGGCACTTTGGGACCCATCAAGGTGGTAGAATACATCGATCTTTGGCGGCGTCTTCAGGGCATCCAACTCAACCATGCCCCGGACCAGATCAGCTGGAAATGGACTGCCAATGGCATCTAGGAATTCTTCAGTTAGTTTTTGTTCTAGGAATTCTTCAGTCGTCATTAATTTTTCTTTTCATTCTTCATCAGCCCTGGATGTTTTTTATTATCTTTATTCAGTTCTTGTGTTTTTTCTCGTTAACAAAGGTATTTTGTCATCCACACTTGATGATGGATATCGACAGACCCTGCCCCATAGGGAGAGGCTGGGGGAATCAGAAAAGACTTCTCTCTGTCGAGAAGTATTAAAACATCATTTTATTGGCTGTGCATTCTTTATCTTCGCCTATCTACGTATTTTTGTTTCATGTAACTGGCCAAGTTTATACTTATTATTCCTTGATTAAATCATAAACAAGAATATATTGTATTTTTAGAGGAGTTCTAAATTACATCCATGTGTTCATATAGCACAATTCAGATTTCATCCTTTTCTTCAGTTGAACGCTGTTTTAGATGAACTTGGTTTTTGCTACATTCTAATTTCAGGTGCTTCAAGAAAGGATGGCAAAGAGTTGTGTCAAGGGCTGATGTAAGATCAGGCTGCTCGTGCTTGCAACCTTCCATTAAAACGAATGTCATTTTGTTATCTCACTCATATTGTGTCATCTGCTAGCAATTGTTTTAGGAAAATTTTTGTTTGTAGCACATTGAAGTCTGTCATGCATATTTTCCATTCGCCGAGCCTGCTTTTTTGTGTTATTTTGTTTTGCATCACACCTTGGAATGAAGAACTTAGCTGGAGTCTCCCCATCCACTTTTTTTGTTACTTTAGGCATTCTACTACCAAGTCGGCTTTTGTTGGAGACTTGGAGGCAGCTTAGTCTACTTGAAATGCGAAACAAAGAAAAACCTGGACAGCCCAAATTTTGTTTGTTTTAGTTTAGCAATGCCCAAACCAGTTAACGTATATGGAGTCGTTAGGGGGGAGGAGTGGCGGACCACGTTGTTGGAAATTACAAAGCATTTTCGCTGCCAAAACAAACATCCCATGGTCAACGCCGCAAACCATGTCGTCGATCTATTAGAGGTCAACACTACAGTCCATGGCGCTGAGCTCATGATTGGGGTCAATGCAATGGACTATGTCTTTGAGTTCTAACAGCTCCATGACGTTGACCCTGGAAACTTCGTTTTGATCACGAAAACGGTAAAATTTTCCAATCCTGAGGTATGTGGCGCAGGGAAGTTCAATGCCAGAGAGGTTTGTGTTCAGAAAAGGGGTTAGATTTGGTTTAAGTTTGTGAGATGGGCCAAGGAGAATCAATTTTGCCATTTCTCACACTACAAGAAATATGTCAACTTATGACCTTCTCTTAGTGACCCCAGCTGAATTGGTCGTAAATTCACGGCCATTTCGCTTGGAAGGGCTCAAACCCTGAAATTGCTTACACCAAATGGTCACAAAGCAGACAAGAGGCGCCAATGACCTTATTTCTACCTGATTACGACCAATATAAATGGTCATGAGGATGTGAACGTGGATGCATTGGTACTTATTGCTATGACTAGGTGCCACCTCATCAGTTTTGCCTATGTGTCATGTCCATGTGGCAGTTTTTGCCCTAGGTTGTGAAGCAACCTATATTTCTGTCATTCCCAAAATTCCCAAAAAAATCTCATAAATTCTTTGGGTCATATCTTCGTCAAATATGTAAAAACCTTCCTTGCCTAGTTCAAAAATAATTCAAAAATATTCATTTTCCTATTTTGTTCAGAGTAACAGTTTGTGAAGGAAGTACCACTTTGGCATGTCCAAATAGTATCCATTTTCTACAGTGCTTTCCTATGCCCAAATAACCATCCTCCACCAAATGCCAGCTCAATCCATTCATTATTTTGAGCCGAGGTTCAACATTCAGATTTATGTCCAAAGTGGTGGTTTGCAAAGCAAGTACCACCTAGGCTCCTCCTTTTGAGCTGAAAATTTGTGAAAACGGTCTTCTTAGTAGCTGATCATCCTCAGCCAAAACTCACGCCCATTATCCATGTACATTTCCCGTACCGCTAATCAAACACTTGGCTACTAATTCATGTTTGAGCATCGATTGGTCTCCTCGTGAGAATCTTATGCTGTAATTTTCTTCCTAGCACCAACCTGGGGAGTGCCCAACCAACTAGACATGCCTAGGCCGCCCAGAACACATGGCAACGCCACGGTCACGCGGTGACCACACGACGGGCATGCGAGTTTACGCGCTCTAGAGTTGGGGCCCTCGACCACCGCCCAAACCTCGACGTATCGCCACCAAACCATGTATTTATGATTAAATAGGTCCTTATGTAACTAGAAATGATTTTTTGAAAAAATAAATAGCAAACTATGAGGCAGCTGCAGTTCAAATTTGACCCGCTTCAAATTTAATCGATGAAATTTGTCTTTTTCACGAGAGGTGGATCAAAATTTTTTACACCAGACCATTTTGTCAATTGTGCATTAAATATGCCCTAGTATTTTATAAAAATGATTTGGTCCAATTTTTAAACAATTATTTGGTAGTTCCTTCACAAAAAACCTCCTTTCGGGCACTCGAAAAATGGAAAATGGTTTTTTCGTCCAACGAAAATGAAAACTTCCTTAGGCAACATTGTTTGCTATTACAATATGCACCCTTATGCACAATATGAGATCATTTGAACAAACTATGCCATGAATGTGGCCATAAGATTGATCATTTGGCTTGAAAGCCATGAATCTTCACACTTGATAGCTCATTTCTGAGAACACTTTTTAAAATAATTACCGACATAAGTTTATTATTTTTCCTGGAAACTTGGTCACATATAATGACACAATGCGAAGGTTTTCCAATTTTTTGATTTTTTTTGAATTTTTTATGCCCGTTTTAAAATGCGGTCAAAACGGCGGGCTTGACCGTTCCTAGCTACTGGTTGAATCTTGGAATTTTTTTCGTGTTTCTATGATTAAATAGATACTTATGTACCTAGAAATGATTTTTGGAAAAAATAAAGAGCAAACTATGAGGCAGCTACAGTTCAAATTTGACCCGCTTCCAAATTGAATCGACGATAATTTGTCTTTTTCATCGAGGTGGATCAAAACTTTTTCACCCAACCATTTTGTCAATTGTGCATTATATATGGCCTAGTATTTTAGAAAATGATTTGGTCCAATTTTGCAACAATTATTTGGTAGTTCCTTCACAAAAAACCTCATTTCGCACTCGTAAAATGGAAAATGGTTTTTTCGTCCAACTAAAATGAAAACTTCCTTAGGCAACATTGTTTGCTATTACAATATGCACCCTTGTGCACAATATGAGATCATTTGAACAAACTATGCCATGAATGTGGCCATAAGATTGATCATTTGGCTTGAAAGCCATGAATCTTCACACTTGATAGCTCATTTTTGAGAACACTTTTAACAATAATTACCGTACACAAGTTTATTATTTTTCATGGAAACTTGGTCACATATAATGACACAATGCGAAGGTTTTCCAAATTTTGATTTTTTGAATTTTTATGCCTGTTTCAAAATGCGGTCAAAACGGCGGGCTTGACCGTTCCTAGCTAGTGGTTGAATCTTGGAATTTTTTTGGTGTTTCTATGATTAAATAGATACTTATGTACCTAGAAATGATTTTTGGAAAAAATAAAGAACAAACTATGAGGCAACTACAGTTCAAATTTGACCCGTTTCCAACTGAATCGAGGACAATTTGTCTTTTTCATCAGAGGTGGATCAAAACTTTTTTCACCCAACCATTTGGTCAATTGTGCATTATATATGGCCTAGTATTTTATAAAAATGATTTGGTCCAATTTTGCAACAATTATTTGGTAGTTCCTTCACAAAAAACCTCATTTCGCACTCGGAAAATGAAAAATGGTTTTTTCGTCCAACTAAAATGAAAACTTCCTTAGGAAACATTGTTTGCCATTCTAATATGCACCCTTGTGCACAATATGAGATCATTTGAACAAACTATGCCATGAATGTGGCCATAAGATTGATCATTTGGCTTGAAAGCCATTGATCTCCACACTTGATAGCTCGCTTCGAGAACACTTTTTAAAATAATTGCCGTACATAAGTTTGTTATTTTTCCTGAAACTTGTCCACATATAATGACACAATGCGAAGGTTTTCCAATTTTTGATTTTTTTGAATTTTTATGCCCGTTTCAAAATGCGGTCAAAACGGCGGGAATGACCGCTCCTAGGTAGTGGTTGAATCTTGGAATTTTTTGGTGTTTCTATGATTAAATATATACTTATGTAACTAGAAATGATTTTTGGAAAAATAAAGAGCAAACTATGAGGCAGCTGCAGTTCAAATTTGACCTGCTTCCAAATGAATCGACCACAATTTGTCTTTTTCACCAGAGGTGGATCAAAACTTTAGACACCCAACCATTTGGTCAATTGTATATTAAATATGGACTAGTATTTTATGAAATTGATGTAATCCAATTTTGCAACAAATATTTGATAGGTTCTTCACAAAAAAAACCATTTTTGCCACTCGGAAAATGATTTAAAATAGCTAGAAAGATCAGAAATGCATACAAATTGGTCCTTATCCATAAAATGTTGTCTAAGTCTAGTGAAAATTTGTGTTGTGCCCTTTTGCAAAATATTTTTGATAGTTGCTTCACAAAATCCCTCTATTTTTAATACTTGAAGACTATTTTAAAACACTGATTTTTCGAACCAATGAGAACTCTTCCCACGGATCGATGACATGGCGCCCATCCATCCACCCATCCATATCTCCACCCCACATCCATCCATCCATCTATCTACGTAAAAAATAAAAGAAAAAGATCCCCACCAAGAAGACAAACCCTAGCTCAGATCCCCATCGCACCCTCCTCCTCGTCCCCATCTCCTCGCCGCCGCCACTCCTCCTGTCCCTGCACCACCCTCGCCGCCAACCTCGCCGCCACCACCTCCTCCCGTCCCTGCACCACTTCCTCGATCCTCCTCCGCCCCATCCCCGCCATCCCCACTTCCACCACCCTCCGTCCCGGGCCGCTCTCTCTCGGTTCAGTGAGATGGGATCCACTCCCGCAGTCGCCGCTCCACCCACACCGTCGACGACCCATGCCGCTGCCGCACACCACCGCGCCCTCCCCTCACCCCGGCCCCAAGTCGGGCAGTGCGAGGTAGCGCTTCCAGACCGCGATGGCCGCAGCCTTGCCCACTCCGATCTGGATCCATGGTGCACTCCTTCCTCCTTCTGGATCGATGGCCGCAGCCTCGCCAATGGATCCAGCACGTGCCGGTGACGAGGGCTGCCAGATCCGCGACCTGGGAGGCTCCTCCTATAGGATACGGGAGCAGCGCGCCGCACCCTGCAATCGTCGGTCTGGGACGAGTGCAGCGGCTCGAGGACGCCGTTCGAGTCCGTGTGGGAGGCTGTCGACCGCTTCCGCGGCAGCGCCGCCTGGAGCTCCCACCTCGTCAACCGCATCTTCGCGCACCACAAGGTCAGTCCGACCTCCTCCTCCTCCCGTCTCCCTTCTCGTCGCGGCTCGTCTTGGCCTGATTTACATTCTTGCTGGAGAAACGGTGCCATTTCCTGTTCCGCGGAGTACTTTTTGTTCTTGCATAGTACTACATGGTCGTACCCCTGTACTACTTTGGGTCACATAGTTCGTCATTCAATTAGGAGCAGAGCGGAGTGGTTCTTGTCCGTGATTCGGAGGCAAATGCGGCCAGTAAAATCAGCCAGCACTGATGTTTCTCTTCGTTCTCTCGATTAATTTTGTTTTTGCCACATTTTCCGCCTGCAGAAGCAGAACCAGACTGTGTGTGGGGGGACTGAAGATGAGCAACACGTCAATCTAGCGGAGCAGACCGCGCATATAGAGAAGGAGCTCCAAGCCCCCTCCCGATACATCTCCCGCGAGGTATGACCTCATCACGAGCCCATGGAAGTGAAACTTGATTGTGCAGTCATCAGTTGCAGTCATTGATTATGTGATTGACTGATTCTATAATAAGCCTTCTTGTCGTAGTCTTGCGGTTGATGTTGATAATTCAAAGGCCAATTTCTGCTTACGCTGCCACTTGCTTATGTTATAGGCCTGATCAGTCACTTAGTCATATCTGAATATTTGGCTACTGCAAATAGAGTAGTCTAACCATGAAATGGTTGCTGCCATAGTACTCCAACCAGCGTGAAGCTATATGGAGTCTAACCAACAACTGTAGTGATCCAGCCTGAAGCTATAAAATTTTGTTTCCTTGGCAAAAAATTCAGTTTACAGATTTTTGCAAATTCTGTATTTTGTAGTACTATTTTGGTTGCAGTAGTTTTTCAGTAGCTTGTTAACTTGCTGATGCTTTCTTAATTATGTGCAGCTGCTCCACTGAAAATTCTTAGTGTATCTTATGCTTAGTGTTAATTCTTTGCAGCTACTCCACTGAACTACAGTACTGATAAACTTGCACAGGCTCTGCCTTTTGCTTATTCTGTTTTTATAAATCCAGTTTATAGTGCTTACCTCTTTGTCACATTGGGTTTGGCAGCAGTTGCTAATCTCTAGCATTTACCTCTTGTTGCTTATTCTGGTTAACTAAGCTTCATCTCCTGTTTTTGTTTCCGGAGATTGTTGTATAATTTATGTTCTTTTTACTCCCAGAATTATTGTGCGCTCATACTGCCATCACATTGCCTGTTTTTCTTGCTGCATACATGTATCTCAAGCATTGTACTTCTGTGTTTGCTTAGGCAGATTCACTTGATTATGTTTCTAACTTTTCATAATTTATTATTTGTAGATGCTGGCCTTTATTCTTCAAAAATTGGGTGTACAAGAGCTACAGCAAGAAGAATCCTGAAGAAAAACCACACCCAGAATGCCATTTCGCTCACTGGAGCTAGTTATGTGTATATTTAGTTGTATTTTATAGCTAAATACCAAATTTGTACTAGGTACTTTGCTTGGCTGTTGTAATGTACTATCTTAGTTTTGGTACTTTGTTCGGCCGTTTTAATGTACTGGGTGTACATGATTGTAATGTACTGCTTGGTTGTTGTATGAAATATTATGCCTTATTGGCTCTTTTTGAATCAAATTTTCTAATTGCAAAAATATAGAACTGGCCTGTGGTAATTGGTTCCCATATGACTAGTGGGACCTACTTTAAAATGGAAAAGAAACAAAAGAAAACTGACAAATGGGCTAGAAAAAGGTTGAGGCCCAAAAAAATGTGGACTGTAGAAGAAAAAGTAAAAGTCGGTTGGGCTTGGCCCATGTAGCTGACCAAACTTGAAAGAAAAAAACAATAAATGGGCTGAATTGTTGGGCTAGGCCCATGTAGAAAACCGAATCGGACCGGGCTGATTCCTATCCACGTCAGCTTGCCATGCTGGATGCCTACGTGGTCTGGGGATGTTGCTTGTGACCAAAAATTTGGTCGTGAAACCAACGACCTTTTACACATCGCAAAGAAGGTCGCTATAGTCAGTTTATGACCGCCAGCTTTTGACCTTCTGTTTTTGGTCACAAAAAGGTCGCAAATGAAAAACTATGACCCTTCAGTGACCAATAGTGGTGGTCACAAGTTGACATATTTCTTGTAGTGTCACCCCTTGGCCAGCGCCGCTTCTGCGCTGCCTCACTGCCCCGGTCATCTCTCTAAATCCTGCTGGAGATGGTGGGGCGAGGCTCGTCTCGCCTGACTTATCTCCGCCGTGGCAGGCCGGGGTGTCGTCGGCCCGGGCTCGATCTGACCAACCACTGTCATTCTGCTTCTCCTTGTTTTCTTTTCCGTCTTGTGTCATAGTCTTTGTTACCGTAGTTGTCGTGGCGGCGCCATGAGACACTCGTTGATGGAGTTATTGCTAGCTGTGGTTGCTGGCGTGGATACTGCAGAGATAAGGCAGACGCGGCAATTCTCGTGGAGATGGGATAAGACAAGGAGACATTACTGGCAAGTTCGTGGCGAGGCCCCATATTTGATGGCTGCAGCGATTTTTTGGCATGTGAACCGCCACGCGACACAGAGATTAATGTTTTTATATTTGGCATGCATATGAAGGGTAGACTCCGAATACGCAGGTGAAATGTTCAAACTATTATCAAAAAGGAAGAAAAAGAAACAATGTCCCGCCTATATACATAACGGATGTTGTGAGGTGGATTCAAATGAAGCTGCCATACAGACCATAGCAGTTAAGCATATTTATTTCAAAACAGTGTCGAAGATAATATCATAGATGTGAACACGAACACTTCTTCTTCTATTTATAAAAAAGGCAACAAGATGAGCTGTGCTTGAATGGCATGCATTTTCTTGAGGTGAGTGAAACAGTTGAAAGGTAAACTGCATCTATCAATCCTTCTACACCGTGACCACAAAATATTCCTCGAAAATAATTGTTGATTTCATAAGGCCTAATTAATGTTATAGTGGATGCATAAGCTATGACAAAGATCTTTTCACTTGTCTGAGTCTCTGAAAACACGACAATTTACTTCTAAAAAAACACAACAATTTGAACAAACATGACAACAAATCACAATTATGTGCCCGTGCTTGATTAGCTTCTCCACAAGTACAATATAAATAACCACTAGACAAACAACCAACTGCAGTAATGAACAAGCTGGGAGATAACCATGAAGGGAATGATATAATATAACTAGGATGCAATAAAAAACTTACCAGTTCATATTGTTGGTGAAGACAATAACGACGGCGGGAAGTTGGTATATATGTGCGCTTTAGAACCACCAAACATGGAAGGTTCAATAAACATCCTCTCAAGCTTCATTGTCTTGACATCCAGTGAGAAAAATTCTATCTTTGATGGGGCCCTTGATAAGGCTACATACGGCCTGGCTTCCGTCCTTAATAGGATCAAGTAATTCCGTGCTGCATAGTTTGTGAAATAATACCGATGCCCATAACCTAGTGAGACTTTCTTCAGCTGGCCAGAACTCTCACCGTTGTTTTGCCCAACCATATAATTAAGAACAGATTCACCACCTTCATCTCCATCATGGATGGTAAACATCCCAAACCTGCCTTCCCCTGCATCGACAATAGCTAATTTTACATCGCCCCATTCTCCAGGTGGGAAATCTGCAATGGAAAACTCCATAGTACTAGTGTCCAGCACGAGCAACTTGTTCTGGTTCAACGGCGAGTCCCAGTAGATGCAGCCACCTGAGAAATGGGGCCTGAGAAAATAGAACGGGTCACCGACAACGACTATATCCCTCCAGTCCTGGGACGATGAGGCGGCTAGCCATTCCCCGGTGCTGGAAGAGAAGACGAGGACGGTCAGATTAGTTCCACAACGTGCCATCCAGATCACTCTGAAGTCAGTCTCTTCAGCCTTGTTGGGTGAAATGAGGAAGGGCACGCAGAAGCGCCCGAAACAATCCTTGACCGAGTTTTCCACCGATGCCACCAGATCTTCAGGCACTGTGGGGAGCAGGATGTACTGCAGGTGCAAGGGGTCGCACACCACGAGCTCCGTGAAGATCGGGGCCTCCTTGCCCTTTTCGGGCTTGCGAGCAAGAAGGACGCGGCCATCGCGGCTGTCACAGACGCCCCATCTGCAGTAGGAGGGGAGGAAGGAGAAGCTGAAGTCAGCGGCTAGGGCAAGCGCGCGGGCGGCAGGCGCGGAGGGGTGAGGCGGCGGAGCGGGATGGAACTGGCTATGCGCGAAGAAGCCGAGGACTGGTGGTGCGTGGAGGCGGCGGAAGCTGCGGAGGAAGGAGCCGTCGGTGACGACTCCGCGGAACGTGACGCAGGCGGCGGAGGTGCGAGCGAGATCTTCTAGGGTGGGCAGCCGGACGAATATCTTCTCCAAGAGGTCGCCGGGGATGTCCGGCAAAGTTTTCTGGCTGGTCTCCATTGGGAAGAGGAGGCCGGGCGAGGGTAGAGCCGGCCGGCGGGGGAGCCAGCCGCCGGAAACCCTCGACGACGACGACGGCTCGACCAGATGGGATCGGGAGTGTTGTGTGCTGCTGGAGTTCAGTTGAGCAAATTTTTGTGCTGCCATCTCTGGATCTCTGGGTCTTAGAATGCCAAGAATGCGTAGTGGGCCATCTCTGCCTCTCTGGGCCCATACAGGGCCGTCCTTCGTGCCATTTTTTTGATGTTTTGTTCTGCTAAAGTGCCAATTTAGACAGCATTTAGAGTCAGTGTTGTATGAGCTCAAAATAAATAAATTCAGCTTTGTATTACCCTATCCGGCTATAATTTGTAAATATAGTTGAGTGTACGACAGATATATGTTTGTTTAGCTGTAATATACCTGAAATGAGTTTTGCGTAGTCATAATTTTACATCGTAATGAACTTGTTTTTTTTTCATAAATTTAAACGTGTGTTGATACCATAACTCAAGTGGGCACCTATTCTAAGTTGATTGGCCTTGAATGATCGTGGGGGAGGGCGAATAGCCGGACAAAGATCTCTAGTTGGAGGTGGTCGGGGATTGCCATCTGCGACGAGGCCATTTCCCTGCCGGCCTCGAGTGAGGTGGGGAGGGCGATAGTTAGACGAATATCTTTGCTTGGAGGTGGCCAGGGATTGCCATCAACGGCGAGACCATCTCCCTGACAGCCTCGAGTGAGGTGAGGAGGGCAAGTAGTTTGGACGAATATCTTTGCTTGGAGGAGGTGGTCAGGGATTGTCACCCACAGTGAGGCCATTTTCCTGTCGGCCTCGAGTGAGGTAGGGTAGGGAAGGTCAAGGAGGAGCTGACTGCCAAGAACCTCGGAACGACGGTACGATAGAGCTTTCTTGCCTTTCTTGGGTGGAGTGGGGCTAGGGGGACTCGTAATTTTCTCATGTCGCTGAAATAGGCGTTGCCCAGTCAGATACTGTAAGAGCATCACAGCCGGGCACCTCAAACCCTCCTCAAACGCACAGACGGCCCGCCCGGTCACTGACCGGTCATGAAATTTCGACCCAGACGGACGCCTCAAACGGGCCTCAAACGCCCGGGCTGATCGGCACCCCTCATATCCAGCGCAAATATGGGGCGGATACAGGGTGTGGTCGGGTGCGCCCGGGCATGTCCGCCACATCGGGCTCGACCCACACTGGCCCACCCGACCCCACGTATATTCGTCCACGTCCGCTCGACGGACCAAACCATAGGCACTTCACACTCCTCTCCCCTCCACTCCCTCCGCCACCTGAGCTCACCTCTGGTGATTTTCGGCCGTCTCCGGCATGGCTGGCATCGGACCTGACTCCGACTAGTCCAGGTACGTCAACTAGGGTGTCATCCCGTGCGGGTTGTAGGAGGCAATGGCGGTCCGCATTGCACTCTGCTGCTCCGAGAGGACAATTCCCAGCCAACGGAAGGATCTGTCCGGCGTGACTCCATAGCGTCGGCTCAACGGGCACTCGGGTCCTCTGGGGTTGGTTCATCACGGTGCCGGCAACCGGAAAATCTCTCCTTCCCCATCACCGGTCGGACGGACTATGAGTCCCACCAGGAATGGGCCGGGATGCCCGCCGTGGGAAGGAGAGGATAAAGGCCGCCGAGGCTCGTATCATGGCAGAAATGGTGGTTGATGCGGCGGCGCGGGCGACCCAGAGGAGGACGCCATTCGCGCCCGCATTATGAAGAAACGACAACGGAGGAACACACTCGCCCTCGCTCGAAAGCAGAATCAGGCGGTCCGTGTCATGGCCGGACTGCCACCGAAGGAGGACAGCGATGGCGAGGACAGCTCCGGCTCGATCCCTACCACATCTTCGACCAGTACTTCCGCGAGAAGGACATCAAGGACGCCGAGAAGGGCATGGTCAGCCGCGGATGATCTCCACCATAGCCACACATGCCAAATTTTGGTAGTCCGGTGACCTGTTAGTAACGATGGAGTAGCCGGACGATGTGTGTAATGCATCGAGGTAGTTGCATGAGTTTGTATGAATTTGAGATATGATAATTGAGGTGTCTAGTTATGAGAAGGCAAATTTGAGGCTTGACCGGTCAATGTCCGTGGTCGTACACGGGCGTGTTTGCTGGCATTTGAGGTGCCGGATTTAAATAAAAAATTTCATCTCTTAATTAAAAAATGCCATCTATTAATTAAAAAATGCCATCTCTTAAAAATTAAAAATATCGTCTCTTAACAATTTCAAATGCCCTCTTAATTACAAAATGACACATCATAATAATAAAATATGCCACCTCTTTAAATTAAAATTTTCATCTCTTAATATAAACAAGCAATTTCTTAATTAAAAAAATGTCATCTCTTAAAAATAAAAAATGCAGTCTCTTAATAATTTACCGAAAAAGGCTTTCGCCCCGCTTTATATATAAAGCCACGACCAGAAGTACAAATCCGGGTACAACACGCAACCCCCCACACACCACACACACCCAAGGCAAGATATAAGGGTGCCCATGCACCGCAACACTACCCAATCGACCACCAAGCACACTACCAAACACTTGGGGCCGACGAGGACCTTCCGAGACCTAGCCACCGAGAAGAAGTGAGCGGGACAATGGCGAAGCATGGACTCCAAGGCGGTGCCTTCAAGAAGGGCACTACACCGAAAGCCGCCACCGCCCGATCTCGGAGATCAAGTTTTCACCCGGAGCAACAAGGAGAGAAGAGAACTCCACGACGGAGCCTTCATGAAGGAAACGACGCCCGCGGCGCCGCCACCATCGGCCGGAGAAGACCGGGCAAGTTATGTACTCCGGTGTTAACCCTCTACCAAACCACCATGCTTCGCCAAACATCACCAACCATGCCACCCATGTGGCCATGGCTGCCCGACCGCACCCAAGACGCGTGCTCCGCCCACGAACACCGCGTCTCCCGCCGTCAGGGCCGCCGTCCAGCATCCAAGCAGCTCCGTGAACACCCAAAGGCCTTGGCTTTGGCCTGACTGCCAGCCCCCGCCTATGAAGATGCCAGCAACCGCTTTGCCTCGAACATCGCTAGAGCCCCAACAAAGAGCACATAGCCGAGGAAAGGGGGAGGAGGAGCGGACGTATCCGGTCCGGTGCACCCCTGCACCGGCGACGGGTGGCCATCGGGGCCTCCCATCCCTCCTGAGAAATCCCCACCGGACACACCCCCGTGTCGCCTCACCATGGCGCTCGCCGCAGCTCGACGCGAGGCCACCAACGGCAGCCCGCCTAACCATCGATAAGAAGCGTGAAGCCGGCCTGCACCCGCAGCCAAGAGCACTCACCGGGAGAGCCATCCCGCGCCGCTCACCGCCGTCCAGGGGCCGGAACAGGAGAGCCCCGACTGGAGGACGGCCAGCGCGCACCACCAGCACGCGCGCCCGCCGCGAGCCCGACCATCGCGCAGCACGCAGCAGCGAAGCACCAGCGCCCGCCGCGAGGCGCCGCGCCGCCAGCGCCGCGGACCGCCAGATCTGGCCGAGCCTGCACTGCCGCCACCGCAGCCACGAGCGCGAAGCCGCCTGCAGCCCACCGCGCCGCCACCAAGCCCTCGCTACCCGCCGCTAGGGCCGCCACAAGCGCCTCCGCGCCCGCACCAGCGCTGGCACTGCCGTCCGCCGCCGCCCCGCGTCAACAGCCTCCGAGCGGGATGAAGATGAGCCCCGCTGCCACCGGCGCCGGTGGGCTTTGCCCGGCAGCGTGGTCCGGCGGCGGCGAGGGAGGGAAGGGGCGAGAGGAGGCCCGAAGCCGGCGGCTAGGGTTTCCCCTCCGGTCGCTACACGGCAGCGACGCGGGGACGGGAGGGAGGGGGGAAAGTGAAGGAAATATGCCCTAGAGGCAATAATAAAGTTATTGTTTATTTCCTTATTTCATGATAAATGTTTATCATTCATGCTAGAATTGTATTAAACCGGAAACATGATACATGTGTGAATGCATAGACAAACAATATGTCACTAGTATGCCTCTACTAGACTAGCTTGTTAATCAAAGATGGTTATGTTTCCTAACCATGAACAAAGAGTTGTTATTTGATTAACAGGGTCACATCATTGGTTGAATGATCTGATTGACATGACCCATTCCATTAGCTTAGCACACGATCGTTTAGTATGTTGCTACTGCTTTTATCCATGACTTATACATGTTCCTGTAACTATGAGATTATGCAACTCCGTTTACGGAGGAACACTTTGGTGCTACCAAACGTCACAACGTAATCGGGTGATTATAAAGGAGTACTACAGGTGTCTCCAAAGGCGATGTTGGGTTGGCGATTTCGAGATTAGGTTTTGTCACTCCGATTGTCGGAGAGGTATCTCTGGGCCCTCTCGGTAATGCACATCACTGAAGCCTTGCAAGCACTACAACTAATGATTTAGTTGTGAGATGATGTATTACGGAACGAGTAAAGAGACTTGCCGGTAACGAGATTGAACTAGGTATTGGATACCGACGATCGAATCTCGGGCAAGTAACATACCGATGACAAAGGGAACAACGATGTTGTTATGCGGTCTCGACCGACAAAGATCTTCGAGAATATGTAGGAACCAATATGGGCATCCAGGTCCCGCTATTGGTTATTGACCGAGAATAGTTCTAGGTCATGTCTACATTATTCTCGAACCGTAGGGTCCGCACGCTTAAGGTTTCGATGATGCTTATTATGAGTTTATGTATTTTGATGTACCAAGAAGTTCGAGTCCCGGATGTGATCACGGACATGACGAGGAGTCTCGAAATGGTCGAGACATAAAGATTGATATATTGGAAGCCTATATTTGGAGTTCGGAATGGTTCCGGTGAAAACAGGAATTTATCGAGTACCGGAGGTACCGAACCCCGGGAACTAAATGGGCCTCAAGGGGCCTCGAGGGAGAAGAGGAGGGCCGGCCGGGGGTGGCCGCGCCTCTCCCCCAGTCTGAATAGGACAAGGAGGGGGCGCGCCTCTTCCTCTTCCCCTCCCCCAATCCTACTCCAACTAGGAAGGGGGAGTCCTACTCCCTGGGAGTAGGACTCCTCCTAGCGCCCTCCTCTGGGCGGTCGGCCTTCCCTCCCTCCTTATATATCACGGGGCAGGGGGCACCCTAGGACACACAAGTTTGATCTACGGATCGTTCCTTAGCCGTGTGCGGTGCCCCCTCCACCATATTCCACCTCGGTCATACCGTCAAAGCTTAGGCGAAGCCTCGCGCCGGTGAAACATCAAGATCGCCACCACGCTGTCATGTGACGAACTCTCCTCGACACTCGGCTGGATCGAGTACGAGGGACGCCATCGAGCTGTACGTGTGTCAAGAACTCGGGGCGCCGGAGTAACGGCGCTGGGATCGGTCGGATCGCGAGGAGAACGTCGACTACTTCCTCTACGCCAGATCGCTTCCGCTTGGGTCTCACGAGGGTACGTAGACAACACTCTCCCTCTCGTTGCTATGCATCACCATGATATTGCGTGTGCGTAGGAATTTTTTGAAATTACTACGCTCCCCAACAATGGCATCCGAGCCTAGGTTTTTATGGTTTGATGTTTTTGCACGAGTAGAACACAAGTGAGTTGTGGGCGATACAAGTCATACTACCTACCAGCATGTCATACTTTGGTTCAGCGGTATTGTGAGATGAAGCGCCTGCACCGACATTACGCCAGACGCTTACGCGAGACTGGTTTCACCGCCACGAGCACTCGTTGCTTAAAGGTGACTGGTGGGTGCCTGTCTCTCTCACTTTAGTTGAACTGAGTGTGGCTACGCCCGGTCCTTGAGAAGGTTAAACGGAGTCTATTTGACGAAGTATCGCTGTGGTTTTGATGCGTAGGTGAGACCGGTTCTTGCTTAAGCCCGTAGCAGCCACGTAAAATTTGCAACAACAAAGTAGAGGACGCCTAACTTGTTTTTGCAGGGCATGTTGTGATGTGATATGGTCAAGACGTGATGCTATATTTTTATTGTATGAGATGATCATGTTTTGTAACCGGTTATCGGCAATCGGCTGGAGCCATATGGTTGTCGCTTATTGTATGCAATGCAATCGCTTCTGTAATACTTTACTTTATCACTAAGCGGTAGCGATAGTCGTAAAAGCATAAGATTGGCGAGACGACAACGATGCTACGATGGAGATCAAGGTGTCGCGCGGTGACGATGGTGATCATGGTGGTGCTGCGGAGATGAAGATCACGAAGCACAAGATGATGATGACCATATCATATCACTTATATTGATTTGCATGCGATGTTTATCCTTTATGCATCTTATCTTGCTTTGATTGACGGTAGCATTATAAGATGATCTCTCACTAAATTATCAAGAAGTGTTCTCCCCGAGTATGCACTGTTGCCAAAGTTCGTCGTGCCCGCACACCACGTGATGATCGGGTGTGATAAGCTCTCGTCCATCTACAATGGGTGCAAGCCAGTTTTGCACACGCAGAATACTCGGGTTATACTTGACGAGCCTAGCATATGCAGATATGGCCTCGAACACGGAGACCGAAAGGTCGAGCGTGAATCATATAGTAGATATGATCAACATAAGATGTTCACCATTGAAAACTACTCCATCTCACGTGATGATCGGTTATGGTTTAGTTGATTTGGATCACGTGATCACTTAGATGACTAGAGAGATGTCTGCCTAAGTGAGAGTTCTTAAGTAATATGATTAATTGAACTTAAATTTATCATGAACTTAGTCCCGGTAGTATTTTGCAAATTATGTTGTAGATCAATAGCTCGCGTTGTTGCTTTCATATGTTTGTTTTTGATATGTTCCTAGAGAAAATTATGTTGAAAATGTTAGTAGCAATGATGCGGATTCGATCCGTGATCGGAGGTTTATCCTCATTGCTGCACGTAAGAATTATGTCCTTAATGCACCGCTAGGTGACAGACCTATTGCAGGAGCGGATGCGACGTTATGAACGCTTTGGCTAGCTCAATATGATGACTACTTGATAGTTTTGTGCACCATGCTTTATGGCTTAGAATCGACTTCAAAGATGTTTTGAACATCATGGACCATATGAGATGTTCCAGGAATTGAAGTTAATATTTCAAGCAAATACCCGAGTTGAGAGATATGAAGTCTCCAACAAGTTCTATAGCTAAAAGATGGAGGAGAATCGCTCAACTAGTGAGCATGTGCTCAGATTGTCTGGGTACTACAATCGCTTGAATCAAGTGGGAGTTAATCTTCCAGATAAGATAGTGATTGACAGAATTCTCTAGTCACCATCACCAAGTTAGTAGAACTTTGTGATGAACTACAATATGCAAGGGATGATGAAAATGATTCCCGAGCTTTACATGATGATGAAATCGATGAAGGTAGAAATCAAGAAAGAACATCAAGTGTTGATGGTTAACAAGACCACTAGTTTCAAGAAAAGGGCAAAGGGAAAGAAAGGGGAACTTCAAGTAGATTGACAAGCAAGTTGTCACTCCCACGAAGAAACCCAAAGCTGAACCAAAGCCTGAAACCGAAAGTGCTTACACTGCAAAGGAAATGGTCACCGAAGCGGAACTGCCCTAAATATTTGGTGGATAAGGAGGATGGCAAAGTGAAAAAGGGTATATTTGATATACAGGAATTTTATGTGTGCTTTACTAGTGTTTATAGCAACCCCTCGGTATTTGGTACTGGTTCGGTTGCTAAGAGTAGTAACTCAAACGGAGTTGCGAATAAAATGAAACTAGTTAAGGGTGAAGTGACGATGTGTGTTGAAAGTAGTTTCAAGATTGATATGATCATCATCGCACACTCCCTATACTTTCGGGATTAGTGTTGAACCTAAATAAATGTTATTTGGTGTTTACGTTGAGCATGAATATGATTTGATCGTGTTTATTGCAATACGCTTATTCATTTAAGTAAGAGAATAAACTGTTGTTCTGCTTACATGAATAAAACCTTATATGGTTACACACCCAATGAAAATGGTTCATTGGATCTCGATCGTAGTGATACACATATTCATAATATTGAAACCAAAGATACAAAGTTAATAATGATAGTGCAACTTATTTGTGGCAATCGCCGCTTAGGTCATATTGGTGTAAAGCGCATGAAGAAACTCCATGCTGATGGGATTTTGGAATCACTTGATTATGAATCACTTGATGCTTGCGAACCGTGCCTTTTGGGCAAGATGACTAAAACTCCGTTCTCCGAACAATGGAACAAGCTACCGACTTATTGGAAATAATACATACCGATGTATGCGATCCAATGAGTGTTGATGCTCGTGGCAAGTATCGTTATTTTCGACCTTCACAAGATGATTTGAGCAGATATGGGTATATCTACTTGATGAAACATAAGTCTGAAATAGTTGAAAGGTTCAAAGAATTTCAGAGTGAAGTGGAAAAATCATCGTAACAAGAAAATAAAGTTTCTGCGATCTGATCGCTAAGACGAATATTTGAGTTACTAGTTTGGTCTTCAATTAAAACAATGTGGAATAGTTTCACAGCTCACGCCACCTGGAACACCACAATGTTATGGTGTGTCCAAACATCGTAACCGCACTTTATTGGATGTAGTGCAATCTATGATGTTTCTTACCGATTTACCAATATCGCTTTTGGGATCATGCATTAGAGACAGCTGCATTCACGTTAAATAGGGCACCATCTAAATCCGTTGAGACGACACTATATGAACTGTGGTTTAGCAAGAAACCAAAGTTGTCGTTTCTTAATGTTTGAGCTGCGATGCTTATGTGAAAAAGTTTCATCCTGATAAGCTCGAACCCAAATCGGAGAAGTACGTCTTCATAGAATACTCAAAGGAAATAGTTGGGTACACCTTCTATCACAGATCCGAAGGCAAGACATTTGTTGCTAAGAATGGATCCTTTCTAGAGAAGGAGTTTCTCTCGAAAGAAGTGAGTGGGAGGAAAGTAGAAAACTTGATAAGGTAATTGTACCTTCTCCCTTATTGAAAAGTAGTTCATCACAGAAATCTGTTCTTGTGACTACTACACCAATTAGTGAGGAAGCTAATGATGATGATCATGTAACTTCAGATCAAGTTACTACCGAACCTCGTAGGTAAACCAGAGTGAGATCCGCACCAGAGTAGTACGGTAATCCTGTTCTGGAAGTCATGTTACTAGACCATGATGAACTTGCGAACTATGAAGAAGCGATGGTGAGCCCAGATTCCGCGAAATGGTTTGAGGCCATAAAATCTGAGATGGGATCCATATATGAGAACAAAGTATGGACTTTGGTTGACTTGCCCGATGATCGGCAAGCCATTGAGATTAAATGGATTTTCAAGAGGAAGACGGACGCTGATAGTAGTGTTACTATCTACAAAGCTAGAATTGTCGCAAAAGGGGTTTTCGACAAAGTTCAAGATGTTGACTACAATGAGATTTTCTCAACTGTAGCGATGCTTAAGTCTGTCCGAATCATGTTAGCAATTGCCACAATTTATGAAATTTGGCAAATGGATGTAAAAACTGCATTCCTGAATGGTTTTCTGGAGGAAGAGTTGTATATGATGCAACCAGAAGGTTTTTTCGATCCAAAGGGAGCTAACAAAGTGAGCAAGCTCCAGCGATCCATCTATGGACTGGTGCAAGCATCTCGGAGTTGGAATATACGCTTTGATGAGTTGATCAAAGCATATAGTATTGTACAGACTTATGGTGAAGCCTGTATTTACTAGAAAGTGAGTGGGAGCACTACAGCATTTCTGATAAGTATATGTGAATGACATATTGTAGATCAGAAATAATGTAGAATTATTCTGCAAAGCATAAAGGAGTGTTTGAAAGAAGTTTTTCAAAGAAAGACCTCGGTGAAGCTGCTTACATATTGAGCATCAATATCTATAGAGATAGATCAAGACGCTTGATAAGTTTTTCAATGAGAACATACCTTGACAAGATTTTGAAGTAGTTCAAAATGGAACAGTCAAAGAAAGAGTTCTTGCCTGTGTTACAAGGTGTGAAGTTGAGTAAGACTCAAAACCTGACCATGGCGTAAGATAGAAAGAGAATGAAAGTCATTCCTATGCCTTGGCCATAGGTTCTATAAAGTATGCCATGCTGTGTACCAGATCTATTGTATACCCTACACCGAGTTAAGCAAGGAGTACAATGGTGATCTAGGAGTAGATCACAGACAGCGGTCAAAAATTATCCTTAGTGGAATAAGGATATGTTTCTCGATTATGGAGGTGACAAAAGGTTCATCGTAAAAGGGTTACGTCGATGCAAGTTTTGACACCAATCTAGATGACTCTAAGTCTCGGTCTAGATACATATTGAAAGTGGGAGCAATTAGCTAGAGTAGCTACGCATGGAGTATTGTTGACATAGAAATTTGCAAAATACTTACGGATCTGAATATGACAGACCCGTTGACTAAAATTATCTCACAAGCAAAACATGATCACACCTTAGTACTCTTTGGGTGTTAATCACATAGCGATGTGAACTAGATTACTGACTCTAGTAAACCCTCTGAGTGTTGGTCACATATTGATGTGAACTATGGGTGTTAATCACATGGTGATGTGAACTATTGCTGGTAAATCACATGGCGATGTGAACTAGATTATTGACTCTAGTGCAAGTGGGAGACTGAAGGAAATATGCCCTAGAGGCAATAATAAAGTTATTATTTATTTCCTTATTTCATGATAAATGTTTATCATTCATGCTAGAATTGTATTAAACCGGAAACATGATACATGTGTGAATGCATAGACAAACAATATGTCACTAGTATGCCTCTACTAGACTAGCTTGTTAATCAAAGATGGTTATGTTTCCTAACCATGAACAAATAGTTGTTATTTGATTAACAGGGTCACATCATTGGTTGAATGATCTGATTGACATGACCCATTCCATTAGCTTAGCACACGATCGTTTAGTATGTTGCTACTGCTTTTATCCATGACTTATACATGTTCCTGTAACTATGAGATTATGCAACTCCGCTTACGGAGGAACACTTTGGTGCTACCAAACGTCACAACGTAATCGGGTGATTATAAAGGAGTACTACAGGTGTCTCCAAAGGCAGATGTTGGGTTGGCGATTTCGAGATTAGGTTTTGTCACTCCGATTGTCGGAGAGGTATCTCTGGGCCCTCTCGGTAATGCACATCATGAAGCCTTGCAAGCACTACAACTAATGAGTTAGTTGTGAGATGATGTATTACGGAACGAGTAAAGAGACTTGCCGGTAACGAGATTGAACTAGGTATTGGATACCGACGATCGAATCTCGGCAAGTAACATACCGATGACAAAGGGAACAACATATGTTGTTATGCGGTCCGACCGACAAAGATCTTCGAGAATATGTAGGAACCAATATGGGCATCCAGGTCCCGCTATTGGTTATTGACCGAGAATAGTTCTAGGTCATGTCTACATTATTCTCGAACCGTAGGGTCCGCACGCTTAAGGTTTCGATGATGCTTATTATGAGTTTATGTATTTTGATGTACCGAAGAAGTTCGAGTCCCGGATGTGATCACGGACATGATGAGGAGTCTCAAATGGTCGAGACATAAAGATTGATATATTGGAAGCCTATATTTGGAGTTCGGAATGGTTCCGGTGAAAACAGGAATTTACGGAGTACCGGAGGTTACCGAACCCCCGAGAACTAAATGGGCCTCGGTGGGCCTCGAGGGAGAAGAGGAGGGGCGGCCTGGGGTGGCGCGCCTCTCTCCCCCCAGTCCGAATAGGACAGGAGGGGGGGCGCCTTTCCTCTTCCCCCTCCCCCCAATCCTACTCCAACTAGGAAAGGGGGGGAGTCCTACTCCCGGTGGGAGTAGGACTCCTCCCGGCGCGCCTCCTCTAGGCCGGCCGGCCTCCCCCCTCCCTCCTTTATATACGGGGGCAGGGGGGCACCCTAGGACACACAAGTTTGATCTACGGATCGTTCCTTAGCCGTGTGC
This sequence comes from Aegilops speltoides, assembly GCA_021437245.1. Lineage (NCBI taxonomy): Eukaryota > Viridiplantae > Streptophyta > Magnoliopsida > Poales > Poaceae > Aegilops > Aegilops speltoides. The sequence continues at coordinate 564,874,883 of CM038147.1, forward strand.
GGTGCCCCCCTCCACCATATTCCACCTCGGTCATACCGTCGCGAAGCTTAGGCGAAGCCCTGCGCCGGTGAAACATCAAGATCGTCACCACGCTGTCATGCTGACGAAACTCTCCCTCGACACTCGGCTGGATCGGAGTACGAGGGACGTCATCGAGCTGTACGTGTGTCAAGAACTCGAGGGCGCCAGAGTAACGGCGCCGGGATCGGTCGGATCGCGAGGAGAACGTACGACTACTTCCTCTACGCCAGATCGCTCACGAGGGTCTACGAGGGTACGTAGACAACACTCTCCCCTCTCGTTGCTATGCATCACCATGATCTTGCGTGTGCGTAGGAATTTTTTTGAAATTACTACGTTCCCCAACAGAAAGGACAAGGGCAAGGGCCTCATCGGTCTCTTAATAATTTCAAATGACATCCCTTAATTAAAAAATGCCATCTCTTAATAAGAAAATATGCCATCTCTTAATACAAAACTGCCATCTCTTTAAAATATACAAATGCTATCTCTTAATACAAAACTACCATCTCTTAAAAATATAAAAATGCCATCTCTAAATATAAAATTGTCATCTGTTAATTAAATAATGCCATCTCTTAATGATAAAAAATGCCATCTCTTAGTACAAAAGTGTCATCTCTTTAAATATAAAAATGTCATCTCTTAATATAAAACTGCCATGTGACATACTTCAAACAACAATAAAATTCAAAATCAGACCACACAAACAGTAAAGTAGGTAAAAGCGCATGGGGCAAATGAGATTCTAATAATCACCGCAGTGCCTAACACAACCTAAAACCAAAGTCTCAAAATGGAATTTTGGTGTACTCCACTTTGAAAAACAATTACCTAAGTTGCACAATTCAGGGACAGCTGAAAAAACAACATCTCCCAAAAATAACCATACAAGGATTACATAAAAGCATTTAGATAGATACACATTAGTTATAACACTAAGATGATTATTTTTAGAAGAGATGTGAGACCAGGGGTGGAGAGTAGTCGTTTCGTGCCTTTGTTAAGTATGCTCATGAACGATTCGTCTAATTTGTTTATTTTTGCGGGGTACCAAAGGCCATATATTAACTAGCATAACCACAAAAGCTGCAAATTTTACCTCCCTTACCACATTGCCCAAATCCTAGCCATGCTCTTGTGGAACAACAATAACTTAGCAAGATCGAGAGGCAAGGACTCGGCAAACCAAGAGGTGTGAAGCTGATTGACCTTAGAGATACAACTACCCTTCTAAGCATACAACCAATGGTTGATTTTCAAAAGATCTCGCTAGTACCTAGAGAAACCAGTGGTTCACCGTATCGGCCCTGTAACAGGGATTCACGAAACCGAAAGGATGATCATTTGGGTTGGGAGGAGGGGGCCGGGGGGGCAGTTACTAGTTAGCGTATATGGTCAGTTATGTGGACGCAGGCCCTTGCTTGACACCCGTGGTCTCCTCCTGCTGCTTTCTGCCCAGGCTCATCGATGATCAGGATAATACTAATTGAGCACCTCCTCTTTAACTATCTTGTATTCCCAGTAGTAACAGATACGATATAGTAATGTTGATGACTCTTTCCGGTGCTCTCTGCTGCAACTCATGGCTTAAATTATTACAAATTGGAACCCATGCATGATACCATTCAGTTACCTACATAGCCTACTAACTAAAAAACGGATTCTTTCGAAAGAAATTAAAAACAGATTGATTGTCATACTCAAAGCTTAAATTATACTACTCCCTCACCTGTTCGGATTCCCTCCCCTCCACAACTCCACTCCCGGAGCTGGTGGAGCAGCAGTTCAAAATCGCGGAGTGGGGACGGAGGTGCTCCACAGATCCTAAAATTTCACGGAGCGGGAGGATTGCGGAACAGCCCCTTAAATTCAACTCCGAAACATAACTAAGCAGATTTAGAGTCTCAAACTGAAGCAAGGTTAAAATACTACATTAGTTCTGGAAACATGTGTGCCCCAATACATAGCGAACTAGTGATAACAAGGTGTAGCGTCATATCGAGAGAAGGCAGCACTGCAGGAAAGTGATAAGTGCTAGATTCTTGGTTAAATGGGAGTCTGGGACCGACATTCTTAGTCAGCGAACAACTGGATCGATGTTACTACATTAACCGAAGGTATCCGTAGCATGAAATTAGGAACAAAGACATGACTACATTCTGACTCCGTCGTTTTTAAAGAGTTATTTGTACCAACTCAACACTACATGAGCAAAAAAGAACAAACTGTAGATATTCTATTGTAGGCTGACAAAGAATAGCCTTTGTCCCATAGGTAAGATTGATCTCAGCTGAATTTGAAAAACGTAACTGAAAACACACATTTTTATTTGCACGGGAACATTATAATATGCAATGCAAGTTGGAATACATAGTCATCAAGATGCATGTAAACATAAATCATTAAGTCTTGGAAAACTTAGATCATGCAAAATTGGTAGGTTTGTGCTTCGGGATTCGAATATTATACCTGGTAGAGTGACAGTGACAAACTTCTAACTTCATGCCCACAACGATGTTAATTTCAATGTCACATTGTTTAGGCAGGGAGCAGCCAGACACATCGATGTTACACAAACTGAAGCTAGAGGCAGCATGAAAAGAAGAACATAGACATCAGGATCACTTTGTGATAAGTCCATGCCATAGAAATCAGGATCACTTTGACTCGACCTGAACAAACAAGACCCGTTTTTTTTCAAACAATAGAGAAGAGGAATACCGATCTAAATTTGACTCCGTCTGTACATATTCATTACTTCGAGAGCAAAAAGGAATAACTATAGATCTTCTATTGGCTAGATATAGTATCACAGGCTGACGAGGAATATCAAAGGAATAACAAACTTCTAACTTAGGTCACCAAAGCGGGGAAAATAGGGGGGGTTGACAGACAAACAACAAAAAGAAAACATTCCTCCATACAATCAGCATGACCATTGCCAGCTGAATCATTCTTGATTCAGATGTCACGCTCTTAGGCAGGGAAGAACCAGATCGATTTTACACTAACCGAAACATAGACATCAGGCTGGTGGGTTCTGCCTCGTCAAGACTGCGCTCAGGAGGGGGCAGCAAATAGCAGTATTCAAATTCAAATATATACAACCAAACAAAGGCATGTAAACATGGCGAAATGAGTCCTAGAAAACACAGGTCATGCAGAAGTGGTACTACCTCTGTTTCTAAATATAAGACGTTTTGGCAGTTCAAATTGAACTGCCAAAACCAAAACGACTGATATTTAGGAACAGAGGGTGCACCTTCGTTTGCAGGACGTCGTATAAACCTAGTAGTATAACAAACTTTCAACATAGGTCGTCAGGCAACCACACTCAACAATCTATGTGGTCCTCTAAATCATATACATACATAGATTATACTTATTCTGGGTGTGAAATGTTGAGCTGTCTAAAATAGAAATGAAAATTAAAGAAACCAGGGTGCCCTGCCTATAACTGATGGTATGAGGCTGATTTAAATCACACAGCTTCCAAGCACAAGCTGCTCTTTCTATTCAGAGCAGCAATGGATCTCTTTTTTGCGACCATACCTGTCAGATTCATTTCAAAACAACTGACACTAGATATTATATACGCGGACAAGGTGAGTCGTACTTCACCTTCGCAATAAAACTATTTGTCAAAAATAATTGTCGGGTTCTAGTACTTTGTGATTTCAAGAGGCCCAAATTAATAGTCGTTGCATGTCACTGATTTGTTTCCTCGTCAGATTCCTTTGAGCAGCAATTTGAGCAAACAAGACAACAGATAACACAGCCATGTTCCATCAGCTTTCCCACAAGCACAAGAAAAACAACCACTACTAATTAAGCCATGTGAACATGACATTTGATGGCTTCACACGAAGCCAGAAGTACAGCGGTGTAATGGTGGAGCGGATGGTACAAAAAATTTGCGAAATGGGAGAGGGGGCTCTGGCTCTGGCTCTGGCGACTCGCGTCGCCCCCGACGGCGCGGGCATCATGGCCGCCCGGCCGTCCCTCCCGCCGCCCTCGCCCTCGCGCCCGGCCCTCCGCCGGCGCCCGCCTCCCCTCGCCAGCCCCGCCGGTCCCGGCTCTGCTCTGGCGGGCGTTGCAGCCGAGGATCTGGCGGCTGGCCGCCCGTCGTATGCCGGACGGGTTCCCCAGGCGCCACCGCTGTCGACGCTGGACCTCGCCGGTGGCTCTTCCCCGGGGTGGGATCAGCCGCCCAGCAGGTTGGCGCCGCCGCCGCCCCCCTCGGCCACCCCTCGGCTCGGCCTCCGCCGGCGGACCCTCGCGAGCTGGGCTCCCCCAGCGCGCCCGCGCTGGCAGCTGGGGCGTTGCGGCCGCGCCGACCGGGTGCAGCGCCCTCCTGAGGCCCTCGCCTCCGCCGGCCTCCTCCGGCCCGCCTTGAATGCCCGGCGGACCACCCTCTGCGCCTTCGCGCGTGCGCCTCGGCCTCCTCGGGCGCAATCCCTACCGCCCTTCCTCCCCTCCGGCCGCCCGCCCGCCCCTTCCTCGGCCGCTCCTCGGCCCGCCTACCCTCGCCGCCCCAGTGCGGCCCCCCCCGGCGGCCTCCAGTGGTGGTGCTAGGGAAACCCTAGCACCCGTCCGGTAACCTCGGTGGTCGTTTGGGCACGCTGGTGTTGGGCCGCCCATGACTCGCTCTGGGCCCCCTCACAGGACGGCGGCGGCTGGAGCGGCTCAGGGGCTGGAGCTGCGGTGGCCGGCGGGCCGCCTTGGCAGGCCGGCTGGGCCTCGCTGCCCACCGTGGCCCTCCGCCCATCCCTATGGCTATCGCTAGGGCTTCCGCGTCCCCCACTACTCCCCACCCCGCGCGCCGCCTCCTGCTCCTGCCCCCTCGGTCGCCGCCCGCCGCCTATCCGCCTCGCCGGCGCCACCGGTCCCCCTCCGCCCCCGTTCCCCACCGTGCCTCCCATGCCGCGGGAATGGGGGGATGAGGCGGGTCGCCCCAAACGCCGGGCCGACCATCGACGTGACCCTCCCCGCCCCTCCCCCGATGGCCGCCGGCGCGAAGAGGACTTGCGGCAGCAGCTGTCCTCCCGGCGGCGCGCCCTCGCCAGCCTGTGAGCCCCGCTCCCCGCTTCGCCCATCGCACGCTCCCGGCTCGCGGAGACCGCTGCTCCCGGTCTCCCTCGCGCCGCCTCTCCGCTGGGGACCCCGCGATCATGCCGGTCTCCGCCCGAAGACTCGCCGCCCCTCGGCGCCGGTCTCCCTCGCCGACCCGGCGCCGCGACCGGTCCCCCTTGCCGCCCCGACCGCTCCCCTCGAACGCCGAAGCCGACGCCACCTCTCGCCGCTACCAGCCCCCCCGCTCCCAGGCTGCGTTCCCGCCGACCAACGGCGGTAACGGCAACCGGGGACGCCCCGGATCCAAGAAGAAGAAGAAGAAGGGGCCCCCGCGCCCCCAAGCCACCACCACCTCCGCTCCCGTGGCTCCTCCCCCGGGTGCCACCGCCGCGGCCGGGGCTCAGCCGTGCTTCAACTGCGGCCTCTCCGGCCACTTCCAGGTGGCATGCCCCAAACCACCCTCGTGCTACTTGTGCAAGGAGTCCGGGCACCCCGCGATGCTCTGCACAGATCGCCCGGTGTCGGAGGAGCTCATGATCTATGGGCACGGCATCGAGGACTTGGCCTTCTTCCACATCGAGGTGCCCGAGCTCGCCCCACCATCCCCCTCGCTGCTGGCTTTGGTGACGGTGGTGGGCGACGCCGTCGCCACCCCGGAGCTGATTGAGGCTGAGCTCAACCACCTGTGCCGCTGCACGTGGGACTGGCAGGTGACCCCCACGGCCCCCAGCTCCTTCTCCGTGGTGTTCCCAGATGCGATGAGCATGGGCTTCTGTACTCGCAGCAACAATATCACCCTGGCGCTCAACGACATCGTGGTGAACATCTCTGAGCCACAGTGGGATCCCAGAGCCGTCGCCACCCTGGACACGGCTTGGCTCCTCATCTCTGGCCTCCCTGATGTGGCCCGGTCCGAGCGGACCATCCGCAGTATGTCCAAGATCCTGGGCAGGGTGGTGGTGGTGGATGAGCTCTCCCTGCGCAAGGAGGAGGAGGTTCGGATTAAGGTGAAATGCCTGGACTCCTCCAAACTCCACGTCACGATCCGGGTCTTCTTCAACGATGACGGCTACGACCTCAAGATCCGCCCCGAGCCCCCGTCCCTCGTCGGCCGCCCTCGCCCCACGGCGGGCAGTCTCCTGGGGGGGCCCTGCTGATGATGACGACTCCCACCGCCGCCGCTCGCGCTCCTCCCACTTCGATGATACTGCCGAGGAGGATGAGTCGGAGCACTCTCGCTCCCCGTCTCGGGACTCCCCCAACCCTCCCACGGGTAGGGGTGGGTCGGGGCCGGGGCGTTCCCGGGTGACGGCCACCGATCTCGCGGTGGCCCTCCGCCTGGCCACCCCTCTGGCTCCCTCGCCGTTGGCGTCGGAGTCCTCCGGTGTCATCTCCAGCGTGAGCCTCCTCGTCGCCCCGCCTTCGTCCCCCCGCTCCCCCGACACCGCCTCGGCCCGCCGCCCTACGACACCAGGGGCCGAGCCCACCCCCACCGTCTCGGCCTCCCTGTTGTCCCCCGTGGCTGGTGACGCTGTGGAGCTCGTCGCCCCTTCCGCTGCTGCTCCGGCCTCTCCACCCTCGGGAGCTGCGGCGGGGGAGTCCCTGGGGTCGCCCGCCCCCCTCCTCGCGTTGGGGCCGGCCTGCCTCCCCCTCGCCTCGCCGGCTTCCCCGGCCGCCTCGGTGGCGGTGGACGTCGCCTCCCCGGCCTCCGCGCACCCCCCTCCGACGGTCGCGTACGCCAGGAGGCCCCGGTCCACCTCCACGCCGGTGACATCCTCCCGCCGCAGCGCCCGCCTGGAGGCGTCACGGCCAGGCGACTCTCCTGCCCCTTCCGTCGCCGAACGGGCGGAGCTCCGCGCCGCGGTGCGGAACCTTGATTCAGGTGTGGATCCCGCCCCTCCCAGTTCTTCTCGTTGCTCCTTTTCTGCTCTCGAGGCCGCTCCCCTTGGCCACCTTGCTAAGGTGGCCAATGACTCGGCCATTGTCTTCAGGGGGGAGGTTGGTCCCCCTTAGATCAGATTGAGGCCATCAGGGCCCGGGAGATCCTCGACGGCAGGCTGGCCGAGTCTCGTGCCCGCCTGCTTCGGCCTCCAGCTCCGACCCCTCTGGTGGCCGACGGGATCATCCGTGGTCGCACTCGGTCTCGCACGGCCGCCCTTCGCGCACAAAGCGCCTCTCGTGTCTTGGGGTCAAGCAGCCCCCCGATGGGGGTTTAGATGAGGCCCCTTTTTTGGAACCTCCACGGCTTCGGCCATGACGGCCGTCGCCGCCAGCTCATCGAGTACATCCGGGACGAGCATATTGACATTGTTGCCATCCAAGAAACCCTTAGAGTCGAGTTCACCCTACAGGAGCTGGAACATCTGAGCCCCCACCTCTTCGCGTGGCACTGGCTCCCTTCTAGTGGGACCTCAGGCCACTCGGGTGGCATCCTTCTTGGGGTTAAGGATGCCACTTTCGAGGTGGGCGGCATGGATAGAGGGGAGTTTTTCGTTAGCATGGAGATCTTCGAGCGGGCTTTGAACTTCAAATGGGAGGTCATTGCGGTTTACGGACCGGCTGATCACCGCCGCTCCCCGGCCTTCCTTGCCGAGTTGCAGCTGAAGATCTCCAACTCCCCACATCCAGTTTTGGTGGGGGTGACTTTAATCTCATCCGTTCGCCGGACGAGAAGAATAATTCCCGGATTAATTTCCCCCGGATGCAGCTTTTCAACGATTGGATCGCGGAGCTGGGGCTCCGTGAGCTTGACCGGACTGGTGCCAGATTTACTTGGACCAACCGGCAAGCTATTCCGACACAATCCGTGCTGGATCGTGTCCTAGTTTCCCCGGAGTGGGAATTGCGATGCCCCTTGGCATCGCTCCGGGCGGTCACCCGGATTGGTTCCGACCATGTCCCCCTTCTCCTCTCCACGGTTGACGAGCGCCCCCCCTCCCCGCCGCGGTTCCGGTTCGAGCTCTTCTGGCTCAACCAGGCGGGCTTCCGGGAGGCCGTCGTCGCCCATTGGATCTACGCTAGGACGGCACCCCATCGCGCCATGTCTGCGGTCGATTCTTGGCACTTTTGTGCCAAGTTAGCCCGCCAGTTCATGAAGGGTTGGGGGGTTAATCTAGGTCGGGACTTGAGAGAGCGCAAGAAATCCATCCTGGTGGCGATTCAAGCCTTGGATGCGCGCGCGGACTCGGCCGGGCTCTCCTCGGATGAGTGGCTGCTTCGCTATGACCTTGAGGACCAGCTATCCCTCATCTACACGGACGAAGAGGCCTACTGGCGCCTACGGGGCACCCAGAAATGGGTGCTTCAGGGCGACGCAAACGCCGCCTACTTCCAGGCGGTTGCGAACGGCCGGCGCCGCCGCAACTCCATCCACTGCCTGTGGGATGGAGATACGCAGTTAGTGCTGCCCGCGGCCATCCGCCTCCATGTGGATGGCTTCTATAGGGCCTTATTTACCCCCACCCCGCGCGGTGGGGCTAGCCTCGCCCCCGATATTTGGTCGGGTGCGCTTGGAGTCTCGGCTGAAGCCAATGCGGCCTTGGTTGCTCCCTTCAGTGAGGACGAGGTCCTCGCTGCCATTAAGGGGATGAACCCCTCCTCGGCCCCGGGACCTGACGGTCTACTTGTAGCTTTCTTCAAGACGTTCTGGCCTACCATCAAGCATGAGGTCATGGATCTCTTTGAGGAATTCTACTCTGGTACCATGGATTTGGGGCGACTTAACTATGGAGTGGTGACCCTCATCCCCAAGGTCCCGGGTGCCGCCTATATCCGCTAGTTCCGCCCCATCACAGTTATTAATGTGATCTTTAGGATTCTGGCGAAGGGGTACGCCAATAGGGTGACCCTCCTAGCGTACACTATCACCCACCCGAACCAATCCGCCTTCATTCAAGGCCGATTTATCCTGGATGGGGTGTTGGTGTTCCACGAAGTGCTCCACGAGGTTCGTCTGAAGCGCCATAGGGCGGTCTTCCTTAAGCTGGACTTCCATAAAGCCTATGACATGGTACACTGGCCGTTCCTGAGGGAAGTCCTGCTTCGCAAGGGCTTTGACGATCGGTGGGTGACCCGCGTCATGCTGCTCGTCTCCTGTGGCCGGACTGCGGTGAATATCAACGGCGAGATTGGACCCTTCTTCCCTACCTTATGTGGGGTTCGGCAAGGGGACCCCTTCTCGCCGTTCTTGTTCAACATGGTTGTCGATGCCCTGGCCGCCATCCTAGATAAGGCCACGGCTGCGGGGCATATTCGAGGCTTGGTCCCGCACCTTGTTGGAGGGGGAGGGGTGACCCTTCTCCAATACGCGGACGACACCATTATTATGACCGAGGGATCCGCCCTCGAGATTTCCAACCTGAAGTTCCTCCTTCTGTGCTTCCAGCAAATGTCGGGCCTTACCATCAACTTTGACAAGAGCGAAGTGATGGTGCTCGGCTACCCCGCTGAGGACGCTCAGTCCATAGCCGATCGGCTTAATTGTCGGCTGGGATCTTTCCCCACGACCTATCTGGGGATCCCCATTAGTGACTCGCGCCTCACCGTGGCGGACCTCCGCCCCACGGTGACCCGTATGCAGCACCGCGTAGAGCCCTGGAAAGGGCGTTGGCTGTCGAAGGCGGCGCGCGTGATCCTTATCAACTCATCGCTTGCCAGCCTTTTGTGGTTCCTCATGAGCTTTTATAGCCTTCATGAAACGCTCCATCAGGAGATCGCCAAGTACCAGGCCAGATTTTTCTGGGCTGGCGAGGAAGGCAGGCAGAAATATCACATGGTCAGCTGGCCAGACATCTGCAAACCCAAAGACCAGGGTGGCCTTGGGATTCTGTCTTCTCGGCGCATGAACATCGCCCTCCTCACCCGCTGGCTATGGCGCATTGCCAATGGGGAGGGTGGCCTTTGGCTGACTATCATCCAGAACAAGTACCTACGTGGCCAGCCTCTGGCGTTCTGCCTACGCTCGGGCGGCTCCCAGTTTTGGCAGGCAGTCGTCCAGCTGCTTCCAGTCCTGCGGATAGGCACCTCCATCTCGGTGGGCTCTGGCGCCACGACCTTGTTTTGGCTGGATAGATGGCTCGGGAACTCCCCGCTGGCCGCCCGGTTCCCCATCCTCTTCGACATAGTAGTTGACCCTCGGGTCTCGGTCGAGGCGACCCTTATTGACTTAGGGCGCCTCGCGTTCCGTCGGCCTTTTGTCCCTGCCGAGGTGGCTGCTTGGGATGCCCTCCTCCAGGACATCGCCCTGCTACCTATGGACGTGGCAGACTCTCCGGATGCCATCTCCTGGCGCCTTGATCCCTCCGGCCGCTTTTCCACCAAATCCCTATACGCGGCTATTGCCCCATCGTCAGCTCCGGAGCCATTCGGCCTTATCTGGGACATCCGCCTCCCACTTAAGATTCGGATCTTCTTGTGGCAATGGATCCGCGGCCGCCTCCCGTCCGGCGTGGAGGTCCTTAAGCGCCATGGTCCTGGGGATGGGATGTGCCCCCTTTGTGACACGGTAGAGGATGCTAATCACATCTTCTTCTCCTGCTGCACGGCACAGTTCCTATGGGCGTGTTTCCACGAAACGGTTGGGGGACAGTGGTGCAATAACAACTTCCCCGACTTGCTTGCGGAAATTCAGGCCTCCCCTCCGCGCTATAGACATATTAGATGGTTGTGCGTCGGGGTGCTGGCTTGGAAGTTGTGGACGGTTCGCAATAAACTTGTCATTCATAAGGTGCCTCTTCGACGTGCGACTGACTCCATCTTCAAAATGTGTGGTTACTTGCAGCTCTGGCGGCCGCTTAGCCGCCCTCCGGAACGGGACGCCATCGACAGACTCCTCTCCGACCTTCGTTCGTTGGCCTTCCGCCTGGCACCGCCGCTCCCGCCGCCTCCCCCGGAGCCCGACTAGTGGATATCTTTCTCCCGGCGTGTGTGCCTTTTTGTGTGTGTGTGTGTTGGGCTTGTTGAGCTGTGCCCTCAGCACTAACCCTTGATGCTTGTTTGTCCCTGGACTATGTGTGTGTGTGGACCTTGGTGGTGTGAACCTTGTGGATGTTGGCTTTGGCATTGGCTTTATCTATAAAGCGGGGCGTGAGCCTTTTTCGGTAATGGCAAAATGACCAGTAGTACCAAGTGCAGCACCGCAGATTCCCACATCTTGTAAGCAAGGTGTGGCCACCTTCTGCAATAAAACCTTGGTGTTGCAATCACAATCTCTCTGAGCTTTGTGGACATGAATGTTGATCTGACTATGACTCCATGGAATCTGAGCAAAATAAACAAAAAATAGAAATTAAGCTCAAATTGTTTCAAGAGCTTATAAGCAGAATGGAACAAATCATTGGTCTTATATTAGGCCTGAAATAATAATAGTGTCAAAGACAGAAGCAGGGTATCATTTCATCCAATTGGTACTGGTTTCAACTGAATTTGGAATATGCAACTGGCCAACTGCAAACAATCACTTTTATGTGTTTAGCACTATAACTTTGCAATACTTGTAAGTTGGAATATATAGCTATAAAAGGAATGTAAACATAACGAATCAGTGCGGCAAAACTTAGGTGATGCAAAATTTGGTTTCTTTGTGTTACAGGACTTGGTAAGTTACCTGGTAGAGTATACCAGTACAAACAACTTCTAAAGGCAAAACCATGCAACAAACTATGCGTGTCATCTGCCATCCAACAGAGATGCCAACACTACTCCAAAGGCATAATTGTGTTGTAATTGTACACCTTAAGCCACTAATTTCCTTTTGAATGGCTCCGATCTCAACGTTTTACTATGTGTTTGCAGCACTATTAGCATCCCCGGAAAAGCCTGGCATAGACGAGCAAGCTCTGCCATAAGAACAGTAACTCATTCAAAAGATCAAAGATTTTTATTGGGTTTTGTGGATTTTCTTTTGAGAAAGGAGCAATTGGACCCGAGAAACACCTTAGAATTTTCCTAACTCCTTGTTCCTATCGTCGGTTCATCACTCTTGGCCATAATATGCTCCCAAGCCTGGGAGAATTTGCTTCTGTAGTGTATCTGGTCCCTGTTACAACAACACGAAGTAGCGTCGGCTCCAGCCAGGAGACCATGGGCAGTGAGAAGCTTCAGCGTCAGAGAGTGAGCATGGGCAAAGAGAGGCTTTGGTGGCCGAGAGGCAAGCACAAGAAGGAGCGATAGAGGATGATCATGAGCAAGCGGTTGCGAGTATGGCGGCAAGCATGGAAATAATTTTGGACTGTGTGGAATTAAGGACCAGCAGCAAGCACCTGGAGTTATCCTAATTTGAACCAGTTTTGCTTCTTTTAACAATGAAATGTCCTTATGTTGTCGTCGCAAAAAAATCATTGTATTGGGCCGGGCCTTCTAGGCCTCGAAGCACTACGTAAGGCGTTTGAGATCGGAACCGTCCAAATGGAAAGAAAGGCTGGGATGTACAATGGCACGACTATGCCGTTTCAATTGCCACTTCCGAAGGTAAAGTGGATGTCTTCCTTTTCAACTACCTTTACCATAAAAAGTAGTCCTCCAAAATAAATACTACGATATAGCATTTTGTGAATTGACGAGGCCTAAAATAACAGGCTACGCATAAGCTATTTTGTGTTTTCTGGTTATCTTAAAAATGGCCAGTGGAACAAACAAGACAATGAATCACAAATATATTCCTGAGCTAGCTTTCCCACAAAGGAAGAAACATAACCACTACCAAATCATGTAAACAAGAATGAACAATTGTGATAATTACGTATCAGGCATTAGGAAAATTGTGTGATAACTATGAAGGGAAGCATATAACTGAGATGCAACAAAAAATTTAGATGAGCCAGCGTCCGTGGAAGGCCCGGTATATGTGGATGAGCCAGATCTGCCATAAGAATGACAACTCCTAGTTGCTATCGTTATGCCTCATCCCACACGTATTTCTGACTATTTGCGCATTGGCGTTTGATTCGTCACTGCTCAATCCAAGATTGCCGAACTTGCTTCCCGTAGTGTATTTGGTCCCTGTGCAGCAACACAAAGTAGCACGGGCTCCCGCTGGGGGAATATGGTTAGTGAGAAGCATCAGCATTAGCAGTGAGAAGCGTTGGTGGCCAAAGAGCAAGCACATGAAGCAGCATCAGAGGATGATCATGAGCAAATAGGTGAGGCAGCACGCATGGAAATAATTTTGGGACTACGTGGAATTAAGAACAAGCATCAAGCTCCTGGAGTAATCCTAATTTGTAAACCAATGTTACCTTTTTTAGCAATGATATATTCATGTATTGGGTCGGGCCTTTTAAGCCTCAAAGCACACGGTAAGGCAAGGCATTTGAGATCAGAACCATGGAAATGGAAGGAAAGGCTGGGATGTACTCCCTCCATTTCTTTTTAGTCCGTATAAGGTTTGGTCAAAGTCAAGCTTTGTAGAGTTTGACTAACTTTATATTAAAAAATATAAACATTCACAATATGAAATCAATATTATCAGATACACCATGAAACATATTTTCATACTATATAGTTTTAGTATTGTAGATGTTCATATTTTTTTTTATAAACTTTGTGTAGTTTGACTTTGACCAAATCTTATATGCAGAGTAAAAAGAAATGGAGGGAGTACAACGTCACGACTATACCTTTTCAATTGCCTCCTCCAAAGGTAAGCTGGATCTATACTTGTATTTATTTTCAAAGGCCTTGATGATAAAAACTAGTCCTTGCAAATAAATGCTATGATCTAGCAATTTTGTGAATTACCGAAAAAGGGTTTCCCCCGCTTTGTATTCCAAAGCAACGAACACCATACACATAGCATTGCTGGAGCGAGCAGCACAACAAGCCCAAAAGAAAAGAAGAAAAGAATGCCAACAACAGCAGTTCGACAAAGCATGGATGAACCGCCACCGCTGCGCCCTCCGGAGACACACCACCACCGCCCGAGGCTCCGATCTGCCGCGTTCCAAGCGGCACCTTCAAGAAGGAATGCGACGCCGACGACACTGCCGCTCGGACGAGTCCTAGGGTTTCCCCCGGTACGCGGAGGGAAGTGGAGGATGGCTACCACCGACACCCTCCAAGAAGGAAAGGTGGCACCCGTCGATGTCACCGCATCAGAGCCGGCCGAACCGGCAAGGATTTCTCCCGCACACCAACCCCACCGCTCAATCGGAGCCGACCAGCCAAACCACCGCCCAACACCATGCGCCATTGCGGATGCGCCGCCACCCAAGCCGTCTCACTACGAGCACCAACACGAGGCCAAGAAGGCCGGAGAGAAGAGCCAAGCGACAGGAGCAGCAACACCAAGGCCGAGCGCGAGGGAACCACCTCCTCCGCCATCGTGCGAGAGGCCCGCGCCTCCGGCACAGTCGCGGTTGCCGTCCGGACACGGCAGCGGGGCAAACCAGGCCACCCCTGGCCCGGCCAGGCCCGCAACAGGCCCGCTAAGCCCCGCCGGCCAGACCCGCAACGGGCCCGCTAAGCCCCGCCGGCCAGGCCTGCAACGGGCCCGCTAAGCACCGCCAGCACCTCGTCGGTCAGCGCTGTTCCCCCGCCTTTCGAAAGACTCGCCACGGATTAGCCCCGCCGCCGGCCCGCCTAGGCCCAGATGGGGCCCGTATGGCCCAGAATCTGGGCAGCGCGCGCCGCCAGGACCCACCGCAGCGCCACCCCGCCGCCAACGCGCCGCCGCCGTCTAGCCTCCCGCCGCGCCGCTCAGGGAACCCCGCCACACCTGGTCCGTCGCCGCTTAGGCAGCACCGGTGCAGCTCCGCCCAGCGGAGAGCCACCGGGAGGAAGGTCGAGGCCGCCGCCACCAGCGACCCCTGGGCCAGGCGGCGCGGCGCCAGCGACGGCGGCAGGAGGAAGGGAGAGGTGGGGACTAGAGGAGGAGAGGCGATGATCTGCGACGATCGCCAGCAAGCGTCTGCGGTCGCGAGAGCTCGAGGGGGAGGGGGGAGTCACCTCAACAGTGATATTTTTGCAAATTTGTGAAATGACTAGACCTAAAATAACAGGTGATGCACAAGCTATGTCACAGTTATTTTGCCGTATCTAACTATCGTTAAAACGGCCAATGGAACAAACAAGACAATGAATTAAACTTATATTCCTGAGCTTGATTACCTCTCCCGGCCCACAAGGAAGAAAAGTAAGCACTACTAAATTGTGTAAACAAGAATGGTCAGTTGTGATAATGAGTTATCAGGCATTAGAAAATTTGTGTGATACTCCCTCTGTAAATAAATATAAGACGTTTTACATCACTAAGTTAGAGATGTAGAACATTTTATATTTGTTTACAGAGGGGAGTAACTATGAAGGGAAACAGATAACTGGGATGAAACAGAAAATTTACCCCTTCATATTGTTGGTGAAGACAGCAACGGTGGTGGGAAGTTGGTATACAAGTGTGTCCTCGATGTACCAGATGAGATAGGTTTATCGCAAACTCTCTCAAGATGCAATGTCTCGACATCAAGTGAGAAATATTCCATATTTAGCGAGTCCAACCCAAGCCACCTAAACAGCGAGCGTTCTTTTCTTTCTAGGAGCAAATACCTCCCTGTTGCAGCTCCGATACAATGCCGGTAGCTATAATCTAGCGAGATTGTCTTCTCCGTCTGCCAGTGGCTAAGATTATCACCTTGTTTTCGCCCAACCATATAACACAGGACACCCACAAATTCATTGCGAATACCAAACAGCCCAAGCTTGTCTTCCCCTGCCTCCACGATAGCTATATCTGCCATGTTCCATGCTTCGAGTGGCAGGTCAGCAATCGAGAACTCCATCCTCCGAGTATCCAGAACGAGCAACCTCTTCCACCTTCCATTTGTCTTCCACTTCCAATAGACGCATCCACAAGCATAATAGTGCCCGCGAAACAAAGGGTGCTGGGGTGTAATCATGGTCAACTCACCCTCCCCAACGAGCAAATCCGTCAAGCCCTGGGATGCAGCGGCTCGCCATTGTCTGGTGCTCGAAGAGAAGACGAGGATGTATACCTTGATGTTGGAATGCACGAACCAGATCACTCTGAACGCCGTCTCTTCCACAGCCGCCGCCTCCTCCTTGCTGGGGGGGGATGAGGCCAGGCTCGCAGGTCATCGGGTCCTCCACGGAAGCGGCTAGGTCATCGGGTACAGGGGGGAGCATGATGTATCGCTGGTGCAAGGGGTCACATACCACGAGGTCCTCTGGGGTGGGCAGGCGGAGGAGGATCTCCGTCAGGGGGTGGTCTGGTATCTCCGTCAGCAGCAATTCCCCTTTCTTATGGGTGGCCATCGGGAGTTGGACGCCGGCGGAAGAGCAGCCAGCCGCCGGCAACCCTAGGGGACAGGAGATGGGTAGTCTTTTTTTGGTCGCTGTTGAGGGTAAGGAGATTTTGCGTGATGCCAAAATGGGCCTTGCTGGGTAACTGGCCACATCCGGGACGAGGCCGTTTGGCAAAAACAAAATGTTAACTACAGTCTCGGTAGGGTAGTCTACTGTAGCGATGGTTTTATCGCTCGACAAGAAAAATGTAGCGAGTTCCCCTTTGTGGTTCTCAGCAGTAACCAACTAACCCGTCGAATAAAAAAAACTAACCTGTTATACATCTTCCGGCCGGTCAGAACATGAACTAAGACTGACCTAGCATTTGGCACATTGCATTAAGAGGTGGTCAAATGATTTCTGAACATTGCCACTAAGTATAGAGGATCGGCCTTGGATACCACGACTCGTCAGGCGTCCCTTTTCTAGCAGTTGTTGCGCCTCATCAACATCTGAAGAACTTCCCTTTTAAAGGCTCATGAGACTCCCACCACAACCTAGTGTGGTCTGCTTCGATCGAGCCATGGAGGAAAGCTGAAGGCACAAGCAGCAGAATATATGCCATTGGTCGTTAACCCTTTTCAAAAAGAATCCCGGTGTGTTCAATATTAGGGGCCACAGATCCATCTGCCATTTCCAAATCTTACTCGATAGCCAGGTCCGACCGACATACTACATCGCTACCCAAGAGAGATCTCAGCTTCAACCAGCAGGGAGAACCCCAATCCTGACCTCCTTCAAGGCATTTATAGAGACATTTTTCTAAAGAATGTGGATGTTCTTAGATATCAGCAGAGGGGCAACCGTCAAGTACGAGTATTCCAGGTAGCATTTGTGTATATGTTCAAAGATAAAAGAAAAAGAAAAAAGTTAGCACTTGTTTGAACTTATGGTTAGGCTACCGCAGAAACAGAAAAATGGTTGATATAGATAGAAAAAAATATCCCCACCAAAAAAAGATAGAAAAAGATAATGTAGATAGAAAACCAACAATGTGTACATCAGCTAGCTTTATTTACTAGTCATTTTTTCTTCTGATATCAACACGAACGTTCATTTCAATGTTACTTTCCTAAACATGATACAGTAACAGCATAGACACCACTGTGAACTGAAATACTGTAAATTCCAATGTCACTCTCAGGCAGGGAACAACAACCACATCCATGGTACAGTAAAATTAACCCAAACATAGACATGACCAACACCAGGCGAAGCAATCTAGATTGTGACATTGTGTCATCCCTGTAGGCAAGGTGATCCAACTCCCCGCTATTGAAATTTCCCAGTCACTTTCAATTAAGAATGTTGATCTGATTACAGCTCCATCGAATCTGAACAAACAAGACAGGAGGTTAGACACCCAAGAAGAATGTTGGTTTGAACATGTACGCACATTTCAGAGTTTGTACGAGATAAAAGGAACAAGTTATAGCTCTTATATATGTAAAGATGACTATCACAAAAGCACAAGCAGAAGAGCAATTATCCCATCGGTAAGATTGATCTCAGCTGGGTCTGAAATATGTCACCAGAAAGACTGACATGCTTTCGTGTGTTTAGCACTGTAATCTGCAATGCAAGTCGTTATGCATAGCCAGACAGAGGCATCTTAAGTATAATAAACAAAAAGAAAAGAGAGCCATGGAAATATTATGTCATGCTAAATTCGCAGTTTCCTGTTGATTGCTTCATATATTTCCTTTTTTATTCGAGAACAGCTCCGCCTTTTTCATTAAGGAGAACTGACCAGTTAATGAGGAAAACTGGCTAAAACTTTTTCATTAAGGAGAATCAACCAGTTAATAAGGAAAACTGGCCAAAACTGAAACAACAGCAATGCACATACAGACCCCGAGGCCAGGCAACAAGCGAGCCGTCGACTTCGTCACCCGAGCAACCAGAGCCGACATCGTACAACCCTATCTGAAGCCGCCGCTCCAGCATCCACGCCGGCCGTGAGGCCACGCGCCATGTGCCGGCCCTGAGGCCACGCGCCATGTAAGTCGCCTGCTCCAACACTCGAGCAAGCAGAGCTAACACCCTATAACTATCTCCGGAGCCGCCGCTCCTACTTACAAATGCAAGTAAAACACACGCCGACCGTGAGACCGCGCACCAGGCGAGTCACCGACACCGTCACCCAAGCAACCGAAGCCGACACCTTACAACCCTATCTGAAGCCGCTGCTCCGACATCCACGCCGGCCCCGAGGACACACGCCATGTAAGTCGCCTGCTCCATCACCCGAGCAACCGGAGCTAACACCCTACAACCATCTCCGTAGCCACAACTCCGACTTACTAATGCAAGCACAACACACGCCGACTGCGAGGACGCGCACCAGATGAGCCGCTGCTGCGTCACCCGAGCAACCAAAGCCGACATCCTACAACCCTCTCCGGAGCCGCCGCTTCGACATCCACGTCGACCTCAAGGCCGCGCACCAGGCTGGTCAACAATACTATCAACCAAATGAACAGTGTCAACACCGTTCCATGACGACTAGATCCAGAGCCACCGCTCCGACTTCCATAACAGCCATGAGGCCGCACACAACACACATCGATGGATCGACCACGTCGTTCGTCACGCACGGCGGCATGGCAGCATCAATGGCAGAGGCACGTCTGGCTAGGGCATGGTCTCCAAAGGCGACCCCTTGAAGGACAAAGTGATGAGGACACCATCGTCGCCCGCACCGGTAACGGGGAACTCGACCTTCACCCGAAGGAACCAAAAATGAAGGAGGTAGGAGATGAGTCTGAGCACCCAAGATGATGCCTCGACAAGAGGGGAACCACACCCATGGGTGCCGTTGTCGTTGGCACCAACCAAGGTGGAGCGAGGCTTTCACCCGAGGCTCTGGCACTCCCACAACCACCACCACGGCCCACCTCCGCACATAGCACCTACCGTGGCCCCGCCACACCAAAAATCACAAACCCGAGTCCGCCGCCCCAACATCCATGCGCCACCAGCAGCTGCACTGCACGCAGAGCCGAGCAACACCACAACAACCTCGACCCGAGCACATCCCCGCGCCCTCAAGCGGCCACAATCTAGCTCAGCCCAAAACCCTGCAGCAAGGCGCTACCGGAGGGGGCAGGACACGAACATGCCAGATCCGAGGTCCCGGTGCATATCCACGCGCCCCCGCCAAGGACGACCTGAAGCAGACCACTTCCACCCCAGCAGCAAGATTCGTCACCAGAGCCCACACGCAGCCGCACCTCAAACGACCGAAGCCCGCCAAGCAATGACTTCCAATCCTCTAAATTAATTTGGCGAGCAACCGAGCAACTACACACCGGCGCACAGCCCTCGTTGCCTGAAGCCACCACCCACCCACCGGAGAGGGGCTCCACCACCATGGCACGGGGATGCCACCTAAGCCTTCGTGTGTCGACGAGCAGGCCGCCGCCGCCCCAGCCGTGACATCAACACTCAGACGCTGCCAGAACCTCCCACACCACCTCTGGCAGCTGGCCCGCCGCCGCCAAGGCTAGGTGTCGTCATGGGGTGTGATACCGGGGGGTTCTCGTTTTTCATATATTTCCTTTTTCTAGTAATAGACTACTATATTAGGTCGATTTCACTGAAAAAAAATCTAAGTTAGGTCACGGAAGGAAGATACCACAGAGGAGTCTTGGTTAGTCACAATCCACACATGATAGATGTGAAGTCTACAACTAATCTTATGAGGCTGATTCAATCAAACAGCTTGTGAGCACATGTTGTTCTTGCTATTCAGAGCAGCCGCTCAAACTGTTATTTGCGGTCTAGGTTTGGCATCGTTGTAGATGAGCAAAAGCAAAAATAAATAAAAAGTCCAATGACATGCTGCAATAGTGTTTGTCAAGTGTTGGGTTGGTTGCTAGTTCTGTCACAGAAATCTTGCAATTTATAAGATCTACTTTCTCTGTCCTAAAATAAGTGTTGTGGCTTTAGTTCAAATTTGAACTAAAACCACACTTGTTTAGGGACAGATGGAGTATTAATTATTAAACAGGAAATAAGAAATCCATGACGCTATTCCACATAAGAAGGGTTATCTAATGTGTTGCAGTATACTTTTGTGGCCACGATTCAAAAAATTAATGTACCTAATGTATGCAAACACCTAATATCAGCATATATGTTTAAAACAAAAACGGAAAGCCGATACATGCATGCCTTGACATCTATACATGCTAATGGAAGATGCAAGCAATTAAGATGGACTAACTCGCTAAACTACTGCACCACAGTTCACTGTATGAGTGTTCTCCAACTTCAGATATATTTCTCTTTCGGTCTGGCAGACCAAGGCGTGCACTGTGCACTGCTATACAACAGATTGAAAACACAACATCCATGCCTGGAGTTTATTTTCTATCTCATATGTGAAGTTAGGAAAAAAGAAATATAGCAATTTGGTTTCCGTAGGAAACTCCATATGAAGTCCAACTAGAGTGAGTGTGATGGAATGTTTACAGATAGTACGGATTGATATAAAAAACTGACACCAGAAATTAGAGTAGGATTAAAACATATATAGAAATGAAATTCAAGTAAGTGAAAAAAAACATCAGCCAATTCAGATTCAGATACAAGCTATCAATGTTTAGGTTTAGCTCTTGGTGAAACAATTAAAAAATTGTTGATTGAAAGGTAGAAACCAACGTATGGTGGAGTGGATGGGAGCAAAATATAGATTATTCGGATTGAAGCCTAATCACATTAGTTAACTTTATGCTCAAAATACGGGTCACGTCAACACCATCATTGATGTATACTCCTACATAGGCAAGACAAAACAGAGATAAGGCCGGTGGCTAACCAGGTCCTAGCGAACCCTGGAAACATACTAAACATAGATGACAAGGCTCACACTGTCATAGAGAAGCATCTTCTTAAATTGTAGCCATGTTGGCACCATAGTCTCACAAATGATGAACACAACTATTAAACTTCAGTCTCATGTACTTAATTAAGGCAAGGAGTAGCCACGTGATTAGTTGAAAGGAAGCACAACGAAGACACGAGTCATGAGCACTTCTATGTGCAACATCAAAACTTCACTTTTATGTGTTTAGCAGTGTAATTTGCAATGCAAGCTGGAATACATAGCCCGACAGAGGCATGTAAACATAAGTAAATGAGTCCGGTAAATCTTAGATCATGCAAAAAATGTAGATTTGTGTTGCAGCCTTGAAGGGCTCTGTATACTACATAGTAGTTTAACAAACTTTTAACCTAGGTCAGTTTAAGAAAAACACTTAAAACTTATGCCTCCGAAAGGAAAAAAAATCAAGAGTTCTTGCCACAACCGACAAATTTTGCCTGCTTATATTTGCCGTTCATTGGGAGACTTGGAAAGAGGGCACGGGAAATAGTTTTCAAACTATCTTAAAATAGAAACAAAAAGAAAAACTAGGTGCCCCGCCTATGAGTGATCTTATGTGGCTGATTCAGATCAAACAGCTTGTGCAACACAAGCTATTCTTGCTATACAGAGTAGTGAGGCTCTTATTTGTGACCACAGCAGTTATTCAATTGAAGATATTATATATGTGAAGATGCCTCAAAATCTAAAAAAACTATTCTGCCTCCTTAAGGTTATATATAAAAGAAGCAGACAAGATGAGTCGTGCCTGAATGGAATGAATTTGCTTGAACTGAGTGGAACAATAAAATGAAAATTGGATATACACCAATATTCCTTCTACACCTTGAACATAACACTAGTGGAAAAACAGGCTTTCCGTCCAGCCCATAAGTCGCGAAGCTGTAGGAACCGCGACCAATGGGACCTTTAGTCGCGGTTCTGGAGGTGAACCGCGACCAAAGGCTGAGGCCTGGGCGCTCGGTGGCCAGCTGGTGCACGTGAGGGGCTTTAGTCGCGGTTGGCCAGGCCAACATGACTAAAGGCTTTCGGCACCTTTAGTCACTGGTTTGCCAGTGCCAACCGCGACTAAAGCCCTCCCTATATATACCCATCCAGCAGCCAACACTTAGCCATTTGGAGCCATTCTCTTCACAAGTGGGTGTAGGTTTGCTTTTGGTTCCTCTTATGCACATAAGGTGTTTGATGAAATGCCCCAAGAGCATGAAACAAACATGACATGAAGTGTTGGAACCACACTCTTCGATCATGTTAGCAACTTGATGAACCTTTGATGTGTCAATATGCATGTGTGTAGTTCATAACAAATGCATGATGGTTAATTATATATTTTATATTATAATAATGCAGATGAATCGGCAATGGATGTCTGGTAACCGACTCTCCGGCGAGTTCACTACGGGTTTGAAAGATTTCCTCGTAGTGGCTAATGCGAACAAGCGGGGGTTTTGTTATCATCCATGTGTTATCTGTAAGAATGAGAAGGGTTACTCTTCCTCAAGAGTTGTTCACATGCATCTGCTTGAAGGGTTTCATGCCAAGCTATAATTGTTGGACCAAGCATGGAGAAAGAGGGGTTATAATGGAAGAAGATGAAGAAGGGATGATTTCATCGATGAAAGCTATCTTGCTCATTTCGGTGATACTTTCATGGAGGATCTTTGAAGGTGAACGGGAAGGTGAAGAAGAGGCACGTGATGATCCCGTTGATGATCTTGGTCGGACCATTGCTGATGCACGGAGACGCTGCGAAACTGAAAAGGAGAGGAGAATTTGGATCGCATGTTAGAGGATCACGAAAGGCGCTGTACCCGGATGCGATGATGGTCGAAAAAGCTGGGCTGCACTGGATTTGCTGAAATGGAAGGCAGAGGCAGGTGTAGCTGACTCGGCATTTGAAAACTTGCTGAAAATGTTGAAGAATATGTTTCCAAAGGATAACGAGTTGCCCGCCAAGACGTCTGAAGCAAAGAAGGTTGTCGCCCTCTAGGTTTAGAGGTTACGAAGATACATGCATGCATCAACGATCGCATCCTCTACCGCGGTGAATCGAGAATTTGAATGAATGCCGGTATGCACTTGCATTGCGTTATAAGATCGAGGCGATGACCACGGTGACGATGTTGAGGGCGAAACCGGAAGAGGGTTCCGCCAAGGTGATGTGGTATGCTCCTATAATACCACGGTTGAAACGTCTGTTCATGAACAAAAGCATGCCAAGTTGTTGCGATGGCACAAAGAGAAACGTAAGTCGGACGGGAGTTGAGACACACCGCAGATGGAGCGCAATGGAGAAAGATCGACGGATGGTTCACAGATTTTGCAGGTAGACGCAAGGAACATAAGATTTGCTCTAAGTACGGATGGCATGAATCCTTTTGGCGAGCGAGCTCCAGCCATAGCACCTGCCCGTGACTCTATGCATCTACAACCTTCCTCCTTGGTTGTGCATGAAGCGGAAGTTCATTATGATGCCGGTGCTCATCCAAGGTCCGGCAACCCGCAACGACATCGATGTGTACCTAAGGCCATTAGTTGATGAACTTTTACAGCTGTGGGGTGGTGTCCGTGTGTGGGATGAGCACAAACAAGAGGAATTTGACCTCTGAGCGTTGCCTTTCGTAACCATCAACGATTGGCCTGCTCTTAGTAACCTTCGGACTGTCAAATAAGGGATACAATGCATGCACGCACCGCTTACATGAGACCGAAAGTGTACATTTGCCAAATTGTAAGAAGAATGTGTACCTTGGGCATCGTCGATTTCTTCCAAAATTCATCGATGAAAAAGAAAGGCAAGCATTACAACGGCAAGGCAGATCACCGGCGAAGCTCGCGAACGACTTGGTGCTTGAGGTATTTGATATGGTCAAGGATTTGAAAGTCATCTTTGGAAAGGGTCTGGCGGACAATCAGTTCGAAGGAGCCGACGGACGCAGCCATGTGGAAGAAGAAATCTATATTCGGGAGCTAGAATATTGGAAAATCCTAGAAGTCCGCTCTGCAATCGGCGTGATGCACGTTACGAAGAATATTTGCGTGAACCTCCTAAGCTTCTTGGGCGTGTATGGGAAGACAAATGATACAAAGGAAGCACGGCAGGACCAGCAACGTTTGAAAGACCACGATGACCGGCATCCGGAATGGTTTCAAGGTCGTGCCAGCTACGCTCGACCAAAGAAGAGAAGGTCATCTTTTTGAATGCCCGAGCGATATGAAGGTCCCGTCTGGATTCTCGTCCAATATAAAGGGAATAATAAACATGGCGGAGAAAAAGTTCCAAAACCTGAAGTCTCACGATCGCCACGTGATTATGACGCAATTGCTTCCGATTGCTTTGAGGGGCTCTGCGGAAAATGTTCGATTAGCCATTGTGAAGCTATGTGCATTCCTCAATGCAATCTCTCGGAAGGTAATCAATCCGAAGTTCTACCACGGTTCTGAACGATGTGATCCAATGTCTTGTCGGTTTGAGTTGGTGTTCCCGCCATCCTTCTTCAATATTATGACGCACCTCCTGGTTCACCTAGTCGAAGAGATTTCCGTTCTCGGTCCTGTATTTCTACACAATATGTTCCCTTGAGAGGTTCATGGGAGTATTAAAGAAATATGTTCGTAACCGTGCTAGGCGAGAAGGAAGCATCGCCAAGGGCTATGGAAATGAGGAGGTAATTGAGTTTTGTGTTGACTTTGTTCCCGACCTTAAGCCGATTGGTCTTCCTCGATCGCGCACGAGGGGAGACTAAGTGGAAAAACACGATCGGAAGGAAATCAACGATATGTATGGACGGCCATTCTCTCGATGAAGCACACCACACTTTGTCTTGACCAATTCCAACTTGGTGGCTCCGTGCTTTGAGAAACACAAGAATATTTTACGCTCGGACAACCCGGGAAGCTGAATCCTGGATTAGGAAGGCCCACATGGAGACTTTCGGCAGTTGGTTGAAAAACATTTAATGAATGACAATGATGTTGTAGATCAGCTGTACATGTTGGCCAAGACACCATCTTCGACTATAACGACTTTCCAAGGGTGCGAGATAAATGGGAATACATTTTACACGATCGCCCAAGATAAAAAGAGCACCAACCAAAACAGTGGTGTCCGCTTTGATGCAGCAACCGAGAATGGGCAAAAGGTCACATATTATGGTTACATAGAGGAGATATGGGAACTTGACTATGGACCCTCCTTTAAGGTCCCTTTGTTCGGTGCAAATGGTTCAAGCTAACAGGAGGTGGGGTAAAGGTGGACCAGCAATACGGAATGACAATGGTGGATTTCAACAATCTTGGTTACCTTGACGAACCATTCGTCCTAGCGAAAGATGTCGCTCAGGTTTTCTATGTGAAGGACATGAGTAGCAAACCGAGGAAACGGAAAGATAAGAAAACGATCAAGACATCATGCGATGATCCAAAGCGCCACATTGTTCTTTCGGGGAAAAGAAACATCGTGGGAGTGGAGGACAAGATGGACATGTCGAAGATTATAATATGTTTGCTGAAATTCCGCCCTTCAAAGTGAACACCGACCCAAGCATTAAGTTAAATGATGAGGATGCTCCATGGATACGCACAATCGTAAGCAAGCGGGGACACAAGGGAAGAATTGATGTGTAATAATTTATTGTACCAAACTTTGTATTTGGTCGATGAACTGAATGATGTATCAAACCTTTTGTCAAACCTTCAAGGATTAGTTTTATTTTTCTGATTTTTTAATATATAATTGTATTTTAAGATTTTAAAATGAATTAGTTTTATTTTTCTGATTTTAAAAGGAAAAAGGAAGAAGAAGAAAGAAGGAAAAGGAAAAAAAAAGAAGAAGAAAAAAAGAAGAAAAAAGGAAAAAGCAGAAGAAAAAACAAAAAGAAGAAAAAGGAAAAAAAGAAGAAAAAAAAACAAACAGAAGAAAAACAT